>SNQJ01S0211504.1:0-15899 GCA_010110895.2 Picea sitchensis | reverse complement strand
TCATTATATCATATCCAAAATAACTAACTTGTGATATTGAATTATTATTATTATTCATAATAAACAATAATTTAAAATAAAATATTAAAATTGATATATCTTGTAAGACATAACATGATCCCACTCTGACATGGTGGGGAATAATGAGAGAGGTTTCAAAGGAGGATCTTCAAGATGTGCTTCACTCTTTCAGGAAGGATAAAATCATGGTCTTATGGTTGGCATATTGATTTTTCTTGAGGCTTAGATGAGCTATTAGAGTCAAATCTACTAAGGGTCATTGAAGGATCAAGGGATGCTGGTAAGATATTAGTTTCTTTTCATTCAACATTTATCACGTTGATTCCAAAGTAAAAAATCCTACCATCTTTGAGGAGCATAAGCCTATATCATTGTGTAACTACATATATAAATTAATTTGTAAATTAATTTCTAAAAAGGTGAAGGACTTACTGTCAAAGTTGATTTCCCAGTAGTAGTTTTGTATTCTCCCTAGGAGAAAAATACATGAGGTTTTTAAGGTGGTGTGAGAGGTTTTTTGTTTCATCCAAGCAAAAAGGATGCATGCAATGGTCATAAAGGTGGACCTATCAAAATTCTATGACAGAGTAAGTTGGATTTACCTAAGACTAATGTTGATACATGTAGGCTTCAACTTACATATGGTGAATTAGGTCATGGGTTGTGTAATGACTGTATCTTTGCAGTCTTAATAAATGGATCAACAACATGATTTTTTAGACCATGGAGGGTACTAAGAAAGGGATTCCCATTGTCCCTCATGCACTTTCTCCTTGTAGTTGAAGGTTTGAGTAGAGCTTTATTTGAAGCAAAGAATTTGGGGGCTCTCAAAGCGATCGGAATGGGTAGAGCTCTTCATATATCCCATCTTATTTTTGTTGATAACATATTAATTTTATGTGATGGTTCTAGGAGAGATGCACAAAATTTCAGGTACATCACAGAACTTTATTGTTGGGCCAGTGGCATGATAGTAAATATTAGAAAATCTACTATGTGCATTATTGATATCAGTGAATATGATGGGGTGCACTTCAAACAATTTTTCCCTTTCTAGAAGTTGATTTGTAGTCTGGAACAAAGTACTTGGATTTTATTTAAACCCAAATGATTACACCAAAATTGATTATAAATGGATGATATCCAAGGTGGAGAAAATATTCACTTTCTGGAGCAATAGGTGGTTATTAAGGGGAGGGATATTAACATTGACAAAATATATTCTTGAAGATATACCTATATATTGGGTGTCATTGATTTTTATACCTGATCCAAAAAGGATCAAGAGAAGGCTAAGAATAACTCAGAACTCACAGAGGCAACTCAGAATGCTCAGAATGGCTCCAGCAGATAGAGAAAGGGAAAAAATTCAAAGTTCCCAAAACTCAGTAACAACGGCATGGTTGCGAAGAACACGTCGTAATATTTCTAACGGCTCGTCAAATGGAGTTACAGTTTGAAATATATTCATGGTCAAAGTTGCGGTCAAACAGGGCTAGTCAACAGGGGGCCACATCATCATTCATACTACTAACATCAGCATGACTTCAGCAGCTGACATGGTAGGGTGATGTCATCATACAAGTTTCTGACATCAGCATGCCACATGGCAGCACCAGAGGCTTCCATGTGTCACCTGCCAATGGGCTCTTCAGGGGTCCATGTGGCACCCCCAGGCGACACCACGTGGCACCACCCAAGAACCACCATGTGTCAGTACAGAGTGAAAGGGAAACAACATCAACATATAGGTGTACCTATCGGTGGGCGCCACGTGGCCCAATCATCAGGCAACACATGTCATACCAGAAATGTCCAATATTGACCTGTGAACGATTTTTTTTTTTTTTTAATATTGTAGGTCCGCCAATTCTAGCAGAGCACGCCAATGTTAGCAATTGGTGGAAGTATCGATAGGGGATCCACTAAACTTAGTGGGAAATGGATATATTGCAACATATATATATAAACCAACGTTTAAAAATGGAGATCGGTGGGATTCGATCCTGGAACCTCCACATTGCCCAGTGCCTTTACAACTCTGCCCATAACCAATGCACCATAGGTGTTACTTGGTATATCTGCCCACACTTACTATTTAAAAAGTACAAACCGCCCAGAGTCAGGAAGAGAGGCGTGGACCATATGAACTTGCAGGCATGGATTTCAAGATAGGACTATCATAATTGTAGGTTGCAGAGGGCATGAAAATCGAGACATAATTCTTTTTGGGCCTGAGAGTGCCAGAGTCAGATCGGAGCATGGACACAGTCATTTTTGGGTAATTCGATGCCACGAATCTAGTGGTGATGTATGTTTTCTTATCTGAGCATTATTTCGGCATCTTGATTTCAGAATGAGGTATATTCATGTATTTTCCAAATTCTTTTGTTGAGTTAATGAAAGAGCCTACCCATTTGAGAGTAGGACCCAGAGACGTAGTGCCCCAGGGATGAACTTCGTTATCAAGTTTTTGTGTTCAAATCTGATGCTTATGTCTCTTCATTCTTAATTTTTTTCCTTCTTTAAAGGTGCACTTTAATTTATGCTCATTTAATGCAATTCTTTATAAGTCACGATGAAAAGATCCTGGATCATGTTGGTATTAGATCAATCGTCTTTGACTTGAATTGTTGAGTGTGAATTCTTACTAGGGCCAAGCATAAGTAGGGTGAAGGAACTCTTATACCTTCAATCCCGAAGTTGGTCATGTATCCAGAAGGAAGAAAATGGCAGAAGAGGACAAGCGTGATGAACAGGAGAAAAACTTTTACATGGTCTTTTATCGCATGTCAGAAATGGTCGAGTGAATGTATTGAGATTACGAGAAGAGGATGAAGAAGAAAGGGAAGAAAAAGGAAGCACATGCATATGATGATGCTTCTGTAAACCAAGGGCCTAGAGGAGATCCTCCTGAGCCTCTATCTTCACCTTCGAGTTCTAGTTCTTCTTCCTCTGAGCATTCTCATCATTCTAGCCATAAAGCCTCTTTTAAGAAACCATTATTAAATCTTGATGTAAAATTTTCTTTACCTATGTTTAATGGAGATACTAATCCTGGGAAGCTAGATAATTGGATTCGACAGGTTGAAGTGTATTGATGTATCCAGCATATTGATGAAGAGGAAGTTAAAGTGCAATTGGCTTCTCTTTGATTGGAAGGCATCGCTCTTGTATGGTGGGAGAGCAAGCTTCAGGACATAAGTAAGTGTGGTAAGCTTCTTTCCTCATGGTCAGAATTTAAATCAGCGATAAGGAAGCAATTTTATCCATTAGGATATTTACATAAAGCAATGATGGAATGGAAAACTTTAAGCCAAAGTAAAGGACAAACTGTACAGAGTTTCACAAAAGAATTTAGGAAGAAACCTCTTGCATTGAACATTCCTTTGGATTATTATCAAACTTTAATGAAGTATATTGGCACACTTCACAGTTATATTCGGTATACTTTTCTCTTGTTTAACCCCACTAGTCTTGACGAAGTTTTTGTGCAATCCACTCACCTTGAGAATAGGGAGAAACATGTTCAAGAAGATCCCACAAAGAAACCTTACAATTTCCCAAAGAAGGCTTTTAAGAAGTTTAAAAGGAAGGGCAAGAAGACCACTACAGTGATGAGAGAAGGAGGAAAACCATATTGCACTCATTGCAAGAAGAGCGGTCACGATGAAGAACATTGTTGGAAACTGCATCAGGAAAAGAAACCAAAATAGTTCAGTGGAAAGGGGAAGACAAAGACCGTTGCTAAGGTACAACAAGATCTTGGTTCTGATTCAGGAGATGAAGGAAAGATCACAGCGGTTGGAGTACAAGGTAAATATTCTTCTCATTCCAGTTCTAGTTCCAATGATGAATCTCATGTTGATGAAGGAAAGAGGAATGAGTTATTTCACATAAGAGTTGTATCTAAACATACTAAGATAGATACATTATTTGATCCGGGTTCCCAAGTAAAATTAATATTTGAAGCACTTGTCTAGAAAATGGGTCTTGAAACGAAACCACATCTGAAACCTTATCCTGTTGGTTGGGTATGTGACAAAGAAAAACTTAATGTCACCAAACAATGTAGGATCAGATTTGCTATTGCTTCAAAATTGATTGATGAAGTGGATTTGGATGTTGTACCACTTGATATATGTGGCATAGTGTTGGGAAGTCCTTATCTTTATGATAGAAAAGCGGTCTTCTTTCTTCATGAGAAAAAATACCACCTTACTAAGGGGGGAGTGGAATATATTGTTAGATCTCACAGCATGAGGGACATAAATACAACACTTGTTAGTGCAGATCAAATGAAAAGACTTATAAACACTAATAAGAGATATGTACTCATGGTCATCAGAGAGAAATATGTTGGGACATCTGACGCTTACCAAGGGTGTGATCCATCTAATAAAAATGAATTAATTGATATTGTGTCTAAGTATGATGACATTTTTTAGGAACTAGATGGATTACCTCCTAAGAGAGAAATCCAACATGAGATACATCTTTAGCAGGATTCTCCTCTTCCTAATGTGGGCATGTACAGGATGTCATTTGTGGAGATGACAGAGATCAAGAAGCAGGTACAGGGCTTATTAGATCAAGGAGTCATCAAGCCCAATTCATCTCCTTATGGTTCTCCGATAGTGATGGTGCCAAAGAAATATGGCACATGGCGAATGTGTGTCAATTACCATGCCTTAAATAAAATCATGGTGAAAAATCGATACCCTCTTTCTCACATAGATGATTTACTTGATCAATTAAAGAATGTTTTCTATTTCACTAAGTTGGATTTGCGCAGTGGATATCATAAAATCAGAGTCGCAAAACAAGATGCATGGAAAACTGCCTTTAAAACCAAACAGTGATTGTTTGAGTGGTTGGTTATGTCGTTTGGGATTTGTAATTCTCCGACAACTTTCATGCGTGTGATGAATGATGTATTCAGTCCTTTCATAGATGACTTTGTGCTTGTATATTTAGACAACATTCTTGTTTTTAGTGGGACTTGGGATGAGCATGTGAGGAACGTAAAGCAAGTATTGGATACTTTTCAAAGGGAAAAGTTGTATGTAAATTTTTCTAAATGTGAATTTGGCAAGACTGCACTTGTATACTTAGGTCATATTGTAGGAGGAGGGAAATTAAAAATTGACCCTTCCAAAATTGATGTAATTGTAAATTGGCTTGAGCCAAAAAGTGTAACCAAAGTTTGAAGCTTCTTAGGTGCAGTCCAGTATTGGAGGAGATTCATTCCCAACTTATCCTTCATAGAATCTCCTCTACATACTTTAACCAGTGTGAAGAACACTTTTCATTGGGAAGGAAAACAAAAAAAATCTTTCGACACTTTGAAGGGGAAGATCAGTACACCACCAGTATTAGCACTGTCTAATCTTCAACAACCTTTTGAGATCGAGACGGATTCCAGCGGATACGCCATGGGTGCAGTACTAATGCAATAGCATAAGCCTATCTGTTACCACTCTGAAACTTTTAACCAAGTTGTTGTTAACTTTCCTACATATGATAAAGAGTTGTATGCATTATTCCAGAGTGTAAAGAAATGGAAGCACTACTTGTTAGGGAAGGAAACAATCATACATACAGATCACCAACCCTTACAGTATCTTCAAGCACAGACCAAATTGCAACAATATTGGCACTACAGGTGGATGGGTTTTCTACAACAGTTTCACTTGGTAATGAAGTACAAAAAGGGTACAAGTAACAAGGTAGTCGATATGATTTCTAGACCTCATATTGTTTCTTCTATTATTTTGACGAATGTTTCTTTATCTCATGATAGCTATATAGAACAATATGCCATCGATGAATATTTTAAAGAAGTATATGCAAAGGTAACCCTTGTTGCACATGTAGAGAACTATTGTTTGCAAGGAAAGTTACTCTACCATCCCGGGAAGCTATTTATTCCTACAAGTGAGCAAGTCCATGTAATACGAGAAGCTCATATTTCTCTTCTGTCTGGGAACTTTTGGGTAGGAAAAACTATGGCTCATTTGCATAGTTTTTGTTGTTGGCCTCAAATGAAAGCAATTGTAACTAAATATGTAAAACGGTGTGTGATGTGTTCTACTTGTAAGCCCACTAATAGAAAACCGGGGCTATACTCACCACTTCTTGTTCCATCCCATCCATGGGAAAGTATCTCCATGGATTTTGTAGCTGGTTTACCAATGACCAAAGTGGGTCATGATTATTTGTCTGTTGTAGTGGATAGGTTCAGCAAGATGTGTATCTTGATGCCTTGTAAAAAGCATATCACTGCTGAGTAGACTGCTAATCTCTTCTTTCAACATGTTTGGGTTCACTTTGGATTACCCACATCTATCGTCTTGAATCGAGATACTCAATTCCTTGGGGACTTTTGGAATAGCTTGTGGAGAATGATGGACAACAAATTTAAGAGGAGCATTGCTTTCCATCCACAAACCTATAGACAGACAGAGGTGGTAAACCGAACAATGGTACTTTTTCTTTGAGGCTACTATAGCAAGCGTCCCAAGGTATGGGATGAATAGATACCCTATGTACAACATGCGTACAACCGAACTTTACATTCATCCACTCAGAGTTCACCTTTTGAGACATGTTTTGGGTACCTGCCGAAGGTTCCTTTGGACTTGATGTATGGGAGAGATGTCGATGTAAATGAAGAACGAGTAGAGGACAGAGCCCACAATTTCATCTAGAGGATTCAACAGATAAAACAGGAAGTCAGGGAAGAGTTGGAGAAAATTTAAGCATAGTATAAGGCTCGGCATAACAAGAACAAGGTTGATCATCAGTTTCAGGTTGGAGATCAGGTATGGATTCACATGAGCAAGGAGAGATTGAAGGGTGAAGGAAAGAAACTATTACACATTATTTTCGTCATCCCTATGATCATTAATGATGTAAACCTATCTGTTTCCTTCAGAGGGGTCAGTGGCCTGAATTCCTAAAGAGAGAAGGGAGAAGAACTTCTCCTGAGAAAAGAAATTGCTTTTTCCTATGTAAAGACCTTATAAAAAGGGAAGTTCGCAGGTTGCCTCCCGAGAAAAGAAATTGTTTTTCCCATGTAAAACCCTATGTGCTGGAATTTCGCAGGCCAAGTTATATGTGGTGAATGACCCATTCTCGCAGTGTTGCACTATAGCCAGTGAAAGGTGTCTGCAAGTTGTTGCTCTATAGTTAGGGTGTGAGAATTCCAGCACGGGGGAAAAATGTACGGTTTCTCGTATTTTCTAGAAGGAGAAGCTTCATGGTGAGGTGGACTTCGAACGGTTTGGATCTTACCCGCTTCTCTCATGATTTTAGAGTGGATTATCCTAACCTCCTCACCTTATCTTCTTCAACTTATAAAAGGAGAGGAGTTCTGCTGGAGAAAGTTAGTTTGAGCTTGGTTTAGCTTTGTTGGTTCATGAGCTTGTTCCTTGACCGGCTTGAATTCATCAGCCTTGGTTGGAGTATTTTGAGATTTGTTTTGTCAAGATAGATCAGAGTATTATCAAATCTATGGTTTCATAATTCTTGAAGTCATGGGGAACTAAGGACAGTTGGAATGGACTTTACAACATCAAGGCCATGGTTGTAATCTCTTTCACATTTAATATGATACAAGAATATGATTCTTTCCTATAAAGCTTGTTGTGTTTTATTGTATGATTCTTTGATCACATACATAGGTTTATATTGAGTTTATGCTATCGCTATCACTTGGTTGGTTTGTGTTGTTTTGATCTTGATCACACAAGAGCATCAGAGTGAAGAGGGAGAAACAAAGACTATAGGAAGTGATCATAAGGTGTGTCCATGATTCTCATTTTAGTAAATTCAATATTTAAAACTTAAGGAGCTGGCCCCTATTCTGTTTTGTTTTGTTCTAGATCCGTGTGGATCTAGGGAGATCGGTTTTAGTCCGTGACTTACTTAATTTATCCAATAACAAATTCATGACTCCACTGGGAACGGATTGTTTCCTAGTTAGTCTAGTTTCCTTTTCTTAAATTGCTTGTTTTCTGATCTCGTCCTGTGGGATATCCATCCAGACTCTCTCGATCTAGAATTTCACTCAAAAATTTTGTGGTCCTTTTTCCACATTTTGTTTGGCTGCATATTCTTGCACTATACCCTTTAGTGACCCTCATGGAGAATTCATCTCCATTTCGCACCTACCATGTAATCTGCCAAGCAGGTGTTTGCACCCCACTGTCTAGCCTCGCTTAACCCACTCACTGTGACCGCACTCCCAGCTAGGGTCAAGCGAACCCATTTGAAATTGGTGTTTGGAATTAGGATGTCCCATTTTTTTGATGCCCAGTTTTTCTTTGATTAGCTGGATTGATATTTTGGAGCTTATATTGATTTGTTTACAGTCTGCTTGGCATTCTTTGGGTTTCTTTTAGCCACTTTTTCTCTTGTTTGGTTTTGAAGGATTAGTCTCTTCTTTGAGTAAGTCTTTCAATTACAAAGCATGTGTTTCTTTAGAATTGTTTAGGGAAAGACTACATTTCTTCTGAATAGTTCACTTTAAAGAAAAACTTTTAGTTTGGTTTCTTTGTTTTAAGAAAGTTCATTATCATGAGTGAAATTTTTTGAAACAAAAGATTTAATTTATTGCTTTTATATATTAGATTGGGGGTAACCTTGCATTTGAAGTGGTAGTGAAACTGTAATGATTGATATTGATGAGTTTAATATATTTTGGGACATTGTGCATATGGGAATGATAAATGTTTTCTCCTTTCCTCGTAGCATAGCTTCTAATGAATGAAACGACAGACCTTCATATCTTTGCATAATTTTCGAAGCCTACTAAAACACCATATTGTCCACCATCTCCTTTGGCAACAAATGTACCTTATAAAATAAAGTTCTCATAAAAATTGATTAGACATTTTATGTTTTTGGTAGCAAACCTACATTAGATTAGTTGTAGGCTTTGGAATAGGTGTGGAAAGATAACTTTCCAAAGTCGCAAACAAACATAGAATCTTGAGTTAGGGAGCTTAAATCCACTTATTACATTTTGTCCGGGAATCCCTTCTAACACAAGTACCGGGCACTGGCTACTGGTGTTGGTAGAGTTACTCACCATGCTATGTTGATCTTGATGTAGAGATTTCACGTATTACAACCCACAATGATGAGTGGAATCCTTTTTGAGTTGATTTCAGGCTAGATACTCTGCTCAAGTGCGGTAGGGTATCGGACTGTCGACTGTTCCCCAAGGCTTTATTGTTGTCGTAAGGGTAACCTTTAGTACTATCTCTTTTAGGGTCTTTACACAAGGTGATCAGTGGGAAAGTCTTCACTTGCATTCGAATCGACGTTGGCTAAACTCAATTGGGCTCCTTGGAGGATATACACACGATTATGTGTGTGGCGCTTGCACTGTGTGTAAGTCTGTTAAGCATGTCGTAAACGTAACTTTTCCACCCACTCTATCTCATCCCCTTTTTACTTTGTTCCCACGACATTGGATTTCTCATCACCAACCATTAAGTGCTCATTGTGAGAAGGTTTTGTTTGTTTGCTTGCTTCCTAGATTTTGGCTGCAGTCGCTTGTTTTCCTAGTGGACTCTAGATTGGATTTTTTCATGGCATCCATTCCCAAAATGACCAATGAAGGGAACCTTCGCCTGTGGTAACCTTTTCATTTTTCCCCTTCTTATGGAAACATTGGTCCCTCCTCACATCACTACTTTGAGCCTTCCTGTGTCTCACTATTGGATTACCTGTGTGGTTATTTTCCACTCATATAATCCCGAATGCGTAGTTCTTCACTTCCTTCCAAGAGCATCAACCTCATGTTGATCCTTCAATCGCTCTCAACAAGTAAGGTCTTCACCTTCTTCACTTGTAAGTTCTTCTTCCATTTCATCTTCTTCACGAAAGCAAAAGTTCCAAGGCCAAGAACTCCTAAGGAATAAGAAGAGGGAAGAAAAAGAAAGAATAAGAAGAAGAAAAATAAGCAAGGGTCCAAACTTTCAAACCAATCACAAACATGTTGGAAAACAACTAGTTATTGTTAATCAAGGCTTGGGAGTGTTGATGACATCAAGATCACCCAAACAACCCGTGAAGCCCAAGTACCCCTTGCAGCTTTGTGGGTATAGCATCTTCTTGCTGGATTTCCGGTTCATTCATACAGAAGAAGGCCCACATGTTCTCACCAACCCATGTTGTTAGCCTCTGAATAACATGCTGACGACCCCCCATCAACCAGCCATGATACCTAAGGCTAAAGAAGAAAAGTAGAGTCAAGTCTCCGCATGTTAAGTGCAAAGGGGAGTCATCTAACTCATCTTTGTCCTTTGCTGAAGAAGTTCGAGCACATCGAAGATATGATTGTTTCACAACCTCAACATATAATTGCTTATCGCAAGCTTTCTCAACTCCACCTATAGTTGATGGAATGATCAATCCAGCCTCCTCACGGCCGGGCCTGTTGATCAAGTGGTCAATTGTCAATGTTTTAATAAAACCGTGACAAAGTGGTTGATTCTATACCATCCTCGGACAACCCCACCTCCCGTTAGAGAGTGAAACCTAAGCGATCGATCTGCTTCCACTCGTCGACCCCATTCTCCCTTTGGAGAATGAAACCCAAGTGGTCGATCCGATTCTCTCATCAGTCGATCCCACTCCTCACTGAGAGTAAACCCGAGCATCAGCTTCCAAGTTTTTCCTACATACAGAATTTCACCGCGGTCGGGTAGTCTCCTTCTTCCATGGAACCCTCCAAGTAATGAGGCCATCCATTTTGATTGGGGTGTGTTAATTGGACCTTGTCTCCCTCTTACATTCCCTTTCCGTGACATAAAGATGTGTTTCTTGACGATCGCTACTCAGACTTTGATAGATGAAGGTGTGTCCTCTAGTATTTTGTCCTCTATTGCTTGGCAAGCTTTGGTTGTCCTCCACTTGCATCGGTTACACAAAAATTGTTAGCTTTTAATAAAAGAACCACCAACCTTGTGTGGACCCTTCCTTAGTTTCCTGTAACTTTGGGAGTGGAAACTGTCTTTATTGACGCCAATGGTAGTCCAAGACCCCTTGATTTTTTCTTTTTAATCCCATGAAATTATGTCTATGCCATGAAAGCTATTGTCTCAACTCTTTTTCGTAGGATATCTTTCCCTCACAATGGACGAAGCTAGACTTGATCAACTTTTCATCTACTGACCCCTCGGCCTGGATTGTTTCTCCTAATGGTTCTTATGTGCATAAGATCACTTCCGCCATTGTGTCAATTATGTATGCTATCACCCATGGCTTCAACTCACATGACTTAGATCTAGTAGTTGACATGGTAATCTCTTCGAGTAGGGTTGTTAGGAGTCTCATCTCTTAACTCCCTGGCCATGACCCTTGACATGGTGTCCTTCAGAGTGTGTTTCTTCTTCCATCTCACGAAGATCTCTTAGAATCCATGATCATTTTTTGTCCCTTGACATGGTGTCATTCCTGAGCATTGTCCCTCTTGGAATCCATGATCAAGAAGGGAGGTTATGAGATAGTTTTTCATCTCTGTGGAAACCTCAAGCAAAAACCTAGGAAACAGTAGGTTACGAGCATAGTTCTGTTTCTATGTCAAGCTCAGAAAAATGAAATAGTTTTCCCTCTCTCTGCTTGAGTCAAGTCCTTCGTCTAGTATTTGAAGCTTCATTTCCTCCTCCATTGTCATTGGATGAAACAAAGCCTGTGGGGCACACTTTCACTTTTGAACCCTAAGGGTCAAGTAGAGTCAAGGCTAGTTTCTTAAGCCTGGGGTTGCACCAACCATCCCCGTATATAAAGGGGTCAGAAGTTGCAAGCATAGTTCCTCATGGTCCAAGCTTTGTGTAAAAATGAAACTACCTCCCTCAAGCATAGCTCTATGGTTCAAGCTTGTGTAAAATGAAACCAAGTCCAAGCTAATTGCCTTTGTTTAGATTTTAAGCTTGTATGTACCTAAAAATCTATCCCTAGTTTGGTTTTTTTTAAAGTTTGTGTAAAAATAAAAACAATCCCGAAGCTTAGTTCGTTTTCTCATACCGAGAATACATGAGAATAAGTTACCGAAGCTTAGTCTTTGTTCTTCTTGTGCTCAGAATCAATTAGAATGTAAACTTATATACTTTTATCACTTTTTCAACTCGTAAAGGTTATAAGAAAAAAAGGAACCCTGAGTCCCTCTTTAATCTCTTTTCGCACTCTCTAAACATGAAAGATCAACAGCCATCTTGCTATTTTCACGCTTGATCAAGTATTTGAAGTAAGCTTCCTGTGAGTGATAATTTATCTCTTTTCTGCCTCAGTCTGCATCATACTTCTAAAAAGGAACTGAGAGTTATTCCTTAAGTGTTTTTCCAAACTTATAATCTTGAAAAACCTTCGATTTTTCTTTTCTTTGACCTCATTAAACAAACATTGAAAGGCCCATACGGGACCTAACCACTCCTTCCTAAGGTTCATAAAACATACTCCGAGGGACTCACCTTCCAAAGGATGAGTTTACATTACAAGAATATGTTATCCTCAAGCTTGCATAAAAATAAAGAGGTACTCACCGTAAATGGTGGAGGAAAATTGGGAAAGAATTGTGTCTAAACCCGTATTCCATGGAAGAGTCACTTTTGAACATGACACCTCAATTTGCTTTGTGTCTAGGTTGGAAAATTCATTGGTCTCCTGATCATACTCCTATAAAAATTACAAATCAACTGCGGATCCCCCAGGTTGAGTCAGTTTTTTCCAAGACAGTTTTTGTGTCGCCAATATGTTCAAAAAGATGTCCAACCCTCGAAAAGCCTTCTATTGGCGGCCGCCTACTGCGCCTTAAAGCTTCCTCTATTGTGCTCTTTCCACCATCCCTCGAGTCATGAATCACTTGTTACTCGATCTACATCAAATCTTGTTACCCCGCTTCGTAACACAGGGATACATTAAGGCCCTCCCGTGGACGAAGTCTTTTCCGCCGAATTTCAACTCATTATCCGCTGTGAAATTAGACCCTAGAAACCACTGGTACCTTAGATATTGCATGCCTAAATGGAAGGTTTTCTCGCTTTCGATAGTTGGTTTTCGTTATTGACCCTTGATTGGGATATTCAATCGAGTGTTCGACTTCAACTCATTTATTCACATTCGCTGGATTGTACCTAGTGTACCTTGGGGAGTCATTGACATTAATGGTGATTTCCCCGGCACTTCTTAACAGATACACTAATGACCTAATCAAGTGGTTTCTACCATGTTTTGACTTCGACACATGTGGCCTGCTACGGTTAGATTCGTACTATAGAGTGGTGGAGATGAAGACCCGGATATTTTCTGACAGATCCGTGTTGCTTAGAGTATATCTGTACTACGTATAGATCCACATTGTATGTCCGGTGGCTATGTTCAAAATTGAGTCATAAATACCAGATCCACAAAGGTATTTTGGTGGCTATGTTTAGATTTGAGTCATACTCGCATGGATCCACAAGCATGTTTGGTGGCTATGACCCGTCTTACTTGACATGGATCTTCGCGATATCTAAGATTTATTCTTTGAGTCATTTGTATTCTCCGTATGGGAATGCCTACCTCGCTGATGATATATTATTGTAATCAGATAACCTTGTTTGTTGGCGTGTTTCCGAATCGGACTGCCCTTTGTTCCATACACACACTCGACAAATTATTTCAGCTATTGCTCGCTTCTAACTTCATACTTTGGGGTTTCTATTACACATTATTTTCATCATCCCCATGATCGCTAATGATGTAAACCTATATGTTGCCTCGTAGGGGTCATGGTCTCGAATTCTAAAGAGAGAAGTGCTGGGAGAAGAACTTCTTTTGAGAAAAGAAATTGCTTTTTCCCATGTAAAAACCTTATAAAAGGGAAGTTCGTTATGAGCATGTGGTGCGAATGACCCATCGCAGTTGCACTATAGCCGGTGGAGGTGTTCGCTAGGTTGCTCTATATAAAGAAGGTGCCAAAATTCCAAACATTACGGGAAAATGAGCTTTCCTCAAACTTGTAGGAGTAGTTTCATGTTGATGTGGCATCTGAATGGTTTGGATTTTATTCGCTTTCATGATTTAGTGGATCATCCTAACCTACTCACCATATCTTTTTCATCTTATAAAAAGAGAGGAGTTCCTGGAGAAAAGTTAGCCTGAGCTAAGTTAGTTTTGTTGGTTCATGAGTTTGTTCTTAATTGGCTTGGAATTATACTATTGGAGTGGCTTTGAGATTTTGAGCTTTGTCAAGATAGATTGTGAGTAGATATCAAATACATGGTTTCAGGATTCTTGAAGTCAAAGTGTGTGGGGAACGGCGACGCTTTGAAGGGAACTTACAAACATCAAGGCCATGGTTGTAATCTCTTCACATTTAATATGATACGCAAGTAATATGATTCTTTCTATAAAGCTTGTTAGGTTTTATTGTATGATTCCTTGATCACATACATAGGTTTATATTGAGTTTATGCTATCGCCATCACTTTGGTTGGTTTGTGTTGTTTTGATTCTGACTACACAAGAGCACCGGAGCTGCCGGGAGAAACAAAGACTATAGGAAGTGATCATAAGGTGTGTCCATGATTCTTGCCCTTTAGTAAATTCAATATTTAAACTTAAGGAAAGCGGCCCCATTCTCGTTTTCTTTCTTTCTTGCTTTGTTCTAGATCCGTGTGGATCTAGAACGGCTTAGTGTCCGCACCGATCGATTTATCCAATAACAAAAAATCAAGCTCCATTCATTATAGACCCCACTATCTTGAGAAAAAGTGGTACCAATGTTTTTTTGTCTGGATCTTCCACCTTCTATGTAGATTTACTCAGTTGTGGATGTAGATAACTTGAAACTTTTGAGCCTCCCATGATCATGGATCAAGATGAGGAAGTTTCAATTTTCATCGCTGATGAGTTTGCACCGAAAATTTGATGAGCTATAGAAGATATCATCCTCGATAGGAGGACGAGGACTTCATGTAGGGGTGCTGTTGATTATCTTTGAGTATGATTAAAAGGCACACATCCAAGTAAGACAAAGTGGATCGAAAAGGACAAAGTGAGGGGACTTTTCCCTGACTTACCATTTGATTGATGAAAGATTTGGTGGTCCAAAAATCTCAAGCAGTTGCATGATCCAAAAAGGATCCGTAGAAGGCTAAGAATAATTCAACTCACAAAGGAAACTTAGAATGCTCGTAATGGCTCCAACAAAACAAAGAAAGGGAAAATTCAAGTTCCCAAAACTCTATAAAAATGACATGATAGCGAATAGCGCGTTGCAAGATTTCTAACAACACAAACAAATCATCAAACAAAGTTACAGCTTGAAATATATCATGATGACCAAAGTTGTACCAAAACAGGCTATCGCCAGCACATCATCATCCTGCATCACGACGCAGCAGCTTTCGACATGTATGTGGTGATGTCATCGTATAGGTCGCTGATGTCGCGATGCCACTCTGACATCACCTCGCAGGCTTCCATGCGTCACGCCAATGGGATTTTCAGGTGTCCATGTGGACTAATAGAAAAGTGCCATGTGGCACCTCCAAGAAACACCACGTGGCACCACTGAGGAAGCACCACGTTTCATGTACGGATTGAAGTCAGTGAACAGATGAACTAATCAGCAAGCACCACATGGCCCAATCAACGGGTGCCACGTGGCCCAATCATCGAGCAACTCATGGCATCTTGGAAACGTCCAATATTGGACCATGAATGAATTTCTTGTTTTAAACATTATGGCTGGGTCCGGGCCAACTGGTCACCATGCCAATGTTAGCAGATGGTGGAAGTATCGATAGAAGATCCACTAAACTTAGCGGTAATGGATATATTGCAACATATATATATATATATATATATATATATATATA
>SNQJ01S0211502.1:0-15899 GCA_010110895.2 Picea sitchensis | reverse complement strand
AAAATGTCTGTGTACAATAAGCGTTACTTTTTTTTCTCCAGTTAAAAAAACTCATCTTCATTACAAAATCTCTGCTATTTAAAGTCAGAGTCATTAAGTGTTCAAAAATAGAACAGTCTTGAGAATCCTCGATTCTCAAGCTGTTCGTTAGATATCATTAATACAAAATCTAGAACTTTCCTTGATCGACATCGTGAGCCATCATATCTAATCAGCAGGTGTTGCAGCAGTTGTATAACAACAAGACTGGTGGCGTATGTTGTAACGACTTCCAAGATTGATGAGCTTATGTTGCAATAGTCATGTAACCGCTTTTAGGATTGGTGGCATCCGTTGCAGTAGTCATGTAACAGCTTCCAAGATTGGTGCATAGTTGTAGCAGCAACGAGTTTCTCGAAGTGGGTTGTTCTAAGCAGTTTGATCATTAGTTAAATCATTTCATGGGTAAAATATGTGAACATTACCAATCAAACATGCTAAGTAAATGAAAATATAAAGCGAGATGAATAGTTCATACCTTGGGAAAAAGGGTCTTAGTACTCATTATAATAGTTATTTAGCTTAGGAATGAGAAGGTTGAATGGGCAAAAGATGTAGTGAAAAAGGGACATTTATGGGTCCTAACATGCCCCCCAACTGAAGACATTGCATGTCCTCATGCAAAACACATTCAAACCTTACTTTGTAGTTGAAGTAGATAACTATCTCCTCCAGTGAAAAATTGCTAAGAGAAATTGCTAAGTGTCGGTATTGAAAAATGTTGTGTCCAACAAAAAATCTGTTGCGTCAACGATCTGTTTGAGTTTCTTTATCTCTGAGAACAGAATCAGTTTGAGTTGCTCGAGTAACAACTCGTGAAGGAAACAAAGGTTCTTGTTTGCAAGCTTCTGGTATACCAGCAACTGTTTTATGACGTTGAGATCTCCTCTGTTTTACTGATTTTTGTTTAGCAATAAGTTCATGTTCAGTATTGACTGAGACAGTTGCTGGTCCTTTAGTGACTGGAACATTTTTTACTGGTTTTTGTGTAGCAGTAAGTTCATGTTTAGTCTTAACTGAGACAGTTGTTGGTCCTTTAGTGACTGGAAATTTGACCACCTCATATCCTGCCTCAAAGTAAATGTTTATGCACTCAAAGAACATGATTTCTTTGTTTCTGTCCATAATAGATTTTGTCAGTGCTAGGATGTCCAAGGTTATCCCTTATGTATTCTTCTGTCGAGCAGCCTCTACCTCTCTTGTTTCTTAACTCCACTTTGACGTTATCATTCTCTGTTATTAGTGCATCGATTCTGGAATTTTCTGTGTTTTTGATCTTTTGCTCTATTTGGGCAAACAATTGGGCAAGTGGCACATCCTCAGCATGCCGTGTAGTTGGTTCTTGTGTAACAACTGTGTCTGTCAGGACTCGTTCTTTTGGAACAGTCTCAACATGGACAGTTGGTTCTTGTGTAACAGTTGTGTCTGTTAGGACTGGTTCTTGTGGAACAGTCTCAACATGGACCGTTGGTTCTGGTACTACTAGCTCTGGTGGAACAATCCTCTGTGGAGCAGTTGGTTCTGGTGTAATAATATCGACCTGGAGAGTTGATTCTTGTGTAACAGTTGTGTCTGTTAGGATTGGTTCTTGTAGAACAGTCTCGACATGGAAAATTGGTTCTTGTGGAACCATCCCTGCATCAACCATGGAGGATAGTGGATGAAGAATAGAAATATCCTCCTCCACATCTTGCCATCTAATTGCAGCTTCGGCAGACCTGGTGGACCTAGTTCTTCTCCTAGGTAAAATAGAAATGAAACCAAGGGTTTTATTCTTCATTGTTGGAGGAGGAACGGGGCATTCTTCCTCAACCACACAAAGAGGATATTCTAGTATATTGGGGTCTGCGATGATCTGGACATCGTCAATGGACATGTGATGCGCAGAATCATCAGGCGAAACCGATGATTCTGCTGCAAATTGAGTACATTCATTTTGAAAGGAGAAAATAGTTTCCTGGAGTTCTGTGCATAAAGTAAAACCTGGTATTCGTACCTCTATAGAATTCTCTATCATAGCATCCAGAGTGCTCTGATTTGTTGTTGATCCAATTTGGTCAAGGCCTCTCCGAGGTTTTCGCTTGAATGGATGTTTTCTTTTATGAGAAAATGCACTGGTAATGATAGTAGGTGCTTGATCGGATGTTACATCAATAGGAGGGTTCTGTGTGAATGTCGATGCAACAACAAAGGAGGTAATCGGACTTGATGTTACAGTGGACCGTGCTAACCTTGCTCACTTTTTAGGTAATGCAGAGATAGGAACAAGGGTGTTATTTTCAGAGACAGGGGGTAGTTTGTCAATGATAGGTTTCACAATGGACCGTCCTGACCTTGTTCCCTTTCTCGGTGATCCATAGTTAGGACTAGGGGTTTTCTTGTTAGAGGCAGGGAGTAGGTTTTCAATGATAGGTGTTGCAGCCAAGCGTTGTGACACATGTTTTGATCAAGTGGTTGGTTGTTCATCTGTTTGTTCGACCATAGCTACAGGTTGTTACAATACAATTTCGTCGAGGCTTGTCTAGTTGGTGCCAGGATGGCTTCGGGTTATGCAATTTATTTTCTGAGTCGTCTTATGGATAACGACAGTAGGGGTTTGGACTGTTGTTGCAGCCGAGGGCAGAGGCTTAGAAAGAGGTCCATGGGTTGTTTTTTCAAGGACTGGTGTCTGGTCTGCTACAACAAGTAATGGGTTATTGGAAATGCCCAAACCTCTGTGAATTAATAGGCCGATGAGTCTATGATTAGAAACACAGTTCTTGGGGTTCTTGGATTTTTTTACAAAATGAGCCATGTTATGCAATGAATGGAGGAGAAAATAAGGAATGTTTATGAATTTTTGATGTCGCAGATGTGATAATAAGATGAAATTAGAAAAATAAACAACTTGTTATCAGCCTTCGCATGTAATGTACCTTTTAAGAAATTCTACGACTTTCCCCCATGGCTCTGGTAAGGAATTGACATCTACACCTCTGACTTTGGTCTGAACTTGCTCAATGTTGATGAGGAACCCCTTCTGTGCATCCGAAAGATATGTTTTTCTATTAAACCATCGGTCTCCTATTCTTGGCAACCCTGTTATAGCAACAATGCTTTCTTCTGATACTAGAATCCTTACCCCATTCACCATTGAATATCCTTCGGTAAGATTTTGACTAAACTCCAATACCTCATCCTCATTAAACCCCTTCAACTTTTTAAAATACGATATCCAGTCGGCCTGGAGAAATATTTGGTATGCCTCTGGGTGTAGCAACAAACTGTCAAGAGTTGTGGGTTCATATCTCACAACTGATCCTCCCATGATGTTGCTTGAGAGTCTAACAGACACGTAGGAGGAGAAACTATCACCTAAATCAGAGACACAACAAGCTCAAACGTGGTTTGCAGAAAGAATACAGTATCTCAGTTAAAAGAAGTGTGGGCGGAAAGGTGGTGGAGGTGTGTATAAAATTCGGAATGGATGGCTAGATTTATGTTTCCCCCCCCAACTAAGCAGATTGGCTCCAGGTGCATCGATTTATGACAACTGGTTAGTAAATAGGAAATTGTGCTTTTCTATCTTCATTAATTTAACACGTAGGATTAATCATGTACCTCATATCTTACCGCACATAATGACCTGTTATAATTAACTGCACTATCCAACCGCCATATGAGTTGTGTGGAACAGCTAACATGATGAAGGATCGTGAGAGAAATGACAACTGGAGTAGAAACAGAGTCCTTACTGTAGTTATCCAATTGGAAATCATTGGATGTGAAGTCAAGTCATTATGAAGCAGCACTTTCGGATAGAGAGCATCAATATTGTCTAATCAGTGGTGTTGTGGCATAGAAAGATTGGAGGGCTGGAGCAGCAACATTGGCAAAAATGCGAAAAAAAAAACAAAAAGTGAAGTGGCAAGAAAGAATAACAACAATTAATGTATCAACAAGTTCTTCGGCAAAAATGGCGGAGGTAGGTGTAACAGCATGGAAATCGGCCAATTTATCGAAAGAAGGTGTAACAGCATGGAAATTGACCAATTTATCGGAAGAAGGTGTAACAGCATGGAAATCGGCCAATTTAGTGAAAAGGGGTGTAACAGCATGGAAATCGGCCAATTTATCAAAAGAAGGTGTAACAACATGGAAATTGGCCAATCTCTACATTACTTAGTTTCTAGGAAGTTTTTCAACTTCCATGAACCAATCATTTGACTCGTTATGCGCTACTCCACCTTGTTGTTCATCAATCCACCTGCACACACATAACCGCCTGATACCTTTCAAAGCTTATTAGCATAGTAAAGAAAATAGAGAAATTTCAACTAAAAACAGAGAAATGTGAATTTCGCTGAGGTTATTTATATACAAGGTCTGAGAAAAAGAAGTCCTAAAGTTCAGAAGGGGAAGGAGATAGATCCTTTCCATTTAAGAATTGACAACCTGTATCAACTGTACATCTAGTTTTGAATTCTGCCTTGGACAGTGGATCCTGATACAAATGAAAGCGATGACCATTTGCATGTAAGTGTGTATTGGATCCATCAATAGTAATCAATTGGACTGTCCCATTGGGAAAAATGGTGTCTACCTCGTAAGGCCCTAGCCATCGTGTATGCATATTACCTTGAAATTCCTTAAAATGTGAATCATACAACAGAACCCAATATCCTTTCTGGAATAATTTCTTCTTGATGACTCGGTCATGCCATTTTGTCCTTTGTTGTTGAATCACTGTGGTTTGATGGATGGCATCCAAACGCTTTTCATCAAGCTCGTTGAGCTGCTGCAGTATGGCTTTCTGTGCCATAGTCAAGTCGAGGTTGACTGTTGATGCAGTTCTTACGGTTTTGATTTCAAATTCAATGGGAAAAACAAGGCTTTTTCCATATACCAACTTGTAAGGAGAAAAACTAGTTGTTCTCCTCCAAGCAGTTCGGTAAGCCCATAGATCTTCATACAATCTGTCAGACCAATCCCTATGATTTTCTCTCACTATTTTAGTAAGAATGGCTTCGATAACTGTGTTGGTGCTTTCCACTTGGCCATTGCCTTGTGGATGGTATGGAGAAACTATTCTATGTAAAACATGATATTTACTGAGTAGAGATTCAAATTTATGTGATGTGAAAGGGGATCCTCCATCAGTTACCAATTCTCTAAGAATTCCAAACCTAACAAATATATATTCAAACAAGAATTCTAAGACAACTGCTTTTGAGGCTCTAATAAGTGCTTTTTCCTCCACCCACTTGGTCATGTAATCTGTACAGACCAATATATAGACTTTCTGATTGGAAGGTGGGTGAATGGGTCCTAAAACATCTATGGCCCATCTCTCAAAAGGCTCTAACACTACCTGATACTGGAGAGGCATCTCATCCCTGTGAGTTGGTTGACCCATGTGTTGGCAACTGTCACAAGCTTGGACATACTTCTTGGCATCTTGAAATATGTTGGGCCAAAAATAGCCCATCATTAAAATTTTATGCCTGATCCTTTTATCAGCAAAATGACCCCCACAAGGGCCATCATGGCAAGCTTTCAGTAGATCATAAACTTCATCATCCCTCACACATATCCTGATTTCTTCGTCCAGGCCTGTGTAGAAGAGGTATCCTCTTATCCAACTATACTTAGCACTCTTTTGAATAATCTTCCTTCTTTCTCGAGGAGATAGATGTGGAGGTACCTTCCCTGCAACCAAATAATTAGCAATGTCTGCATACCAAGGTGAGTGAGCAGATACTGCAAACAAATGTTCATCGGGAAAGGAATCATATACAGGTGAATTATCATCATTTATATGTAATCTTGAGAGAAAATCAGCAACCACATTTTCTTTTCCTGGTCTATCCACTATAGTGATGTCAAATTCTTGCAGTAGTAACAACCATCTTGTCACTCGGGAATTAGTAATAGGTTTATTCATTAGATATTTAATGGCTATATGATCAGTATGAATAAAAGTAGGATAACCAGTTACATAATGCCTGAATTTATTGATTGCATAAACTACTGCCAAGAATTCTCTTTCAGTAACTGTGTAATTTAACTCAGCAGGAGCCATGTTCTTGCTGATATAGTAGATAGTGTAGGGTTATTTGTCCTCCTGTTTCCCTAGTATTACACCAATTGCAGTGTCTGAGGCATATAAATAAATGTGAAAAGGCAGAGCCCAATTGGACCCTCTCAAGATGGGAGTTGTGGACAATTTATGTTTAAGATCTGCAAAAGACAATTCACAGTTGTCAGTCCAATGAAAGTCAACATATTTTGTTAGTAGAAAAAACAATGGAGAGGCAAGTTTAGAGAATTTTTTAATGAATCTCCTGTAATACCCAACGTGCCCTAAAAAAATTCTTACCTCTTTCTGAGTTGATGGAGTTGGAATGTCCAAAATTACCTGGATTTTGGCTAGATCTACCTGAATCCCTACATAAGAGATGAAGTGTCCCAGTACTACCCCTTCGTGCATCATCATATGGCACTTTTCTATACTTAAAGAAAGATGAGACTATCTACATATTTTGAGCACTTTTTCCAGATTAGACAAAGCGTCTTCGAAATCAGTACCATAAGGTGTAAAGTCATCCATGAATATTTCCATACAGTCATTCACCATATAAGAGAAAATACCAATCACAGCTCTCTGGAAAGTGGTTGGTGCATTACACAAGCCAAATGGGAGAACCTTGTAGGAAAATTTACCCCAAGGGCTAGTAAAGGTGGTCTTATCTTGGTCCGGTGGGGCAATTTGTATCTGGTTATAGCCATTGAATCCATCTAGGAAAGAAAAATATTTTTTTTCCGACTAAGTTATCTAAAACCTAATCAATAAATGGTAGAGGGAAATTATCCTTCTACGTGGCCTTATTCAGGGATCTATAGTCCACACACACTCTCCACTTACCATTCTTTTTAGGAACAATAACAATGGTGATACCCACTCACTGTCTGATATAGGATAGATGAATCCGGCATTGAGAATTTTCTTAAGTTCTTCCTTAACAATTTCTTTAAGGTTTGGGCTCATCCTCCTTTGCGGTTGGCAAATGGGTCAGCATTCTTCTTTGATTTATATATGGTGGGTGCATAGTTTAGAGGGAATGCCTTTCATATCCATGTAATCCCAGGCAAATGCTTATTTATGTACAGTCATTAATTTCATCAATCGGCGAGTTTCAGTAGTGGAGAGATCGGGATTGATGTTCAAGGTTTTTACAGGTTTGACTTCCACAACTACGCTCTTAGAACTGACTCTGGGAAATAATTTAGTTTTTTTTGTTTCATCATCTGCTGTTATAGCGTTCACTGTTACAGTGGTTGTTGTTACAGTTGAATCAATTTGCTTGTCAGCAGTTTCTGAGAACATTTTTGAGTTCATTTCTTCTTGGGCCATAGGGTCAAAGACTTTGATCAACTAGTGGTGTGTGTTCTTTGTAACATCAGAGGGGTCACAAATAAAGCAGTTAATTAACTCATCCTCCATCTCATCTTTGAAACTCAGGGCCTTTCCTATAGTTATCATAGGTAGATCACTTCCATCCTCAGTGTCCATCCATAGAGAATTTCCAGGTTCTGCACTAAGTGTAGCATGAGGATACAGGGTAAGTTTTTTTGTATCATAACCATCTGAGATGGTCATGGAACCAGATCTGAAACCAATGAAAGCATCAGTTGTAGCTAACCATGGTCGTCCCAGAATTAGAGGATGGTCTCCCAAACAGGATTTGGGTTGCAAAATGACAAAATCAGTAGGATACTCCCATGAGTCCACTGAAATGACTAAATCATCGATTACTCCTTCTGGTCTAATGGTAGAGCAATCAAATAATTATAGAACAATAGGAGTAGGTCAGATTTATGTTCCGAGTTGCAACAACTGCATAGTTTCTATTGGCATGTTGTTAATTGCTGCCCCTAAATCAACTAGTACATGTGGAATAGATGTCTGTCCAATTTTAACACTGATTGTAGGGTTTCTTGGGTCCCCATATTTAATAGGTAGAGTTTTTCCTAACATCAGCTCAGACAAATCCCCCACTACATGCACTGTGAGGGGATATTTAGGTTTTTGTCCAGGTTTTCTGATACAGAGGTCCCTCACAGTCTTGGCATAAACAGGGACATCCCTTATTAACGTGGAATATTAACGTGCAGATTTTGCAATTCTCCAAGGAGATTGAAAGATGGTAATTCCATAGGCTTGGTAATTTTCAGTCTTTCAGGGAATGGTGGGTCTGTTGATTCTATAATGGGGTGGTCAATTTCTTCTGTATCAGTAGATGGTCTCTCCCCTGATTCCTTATCTGATTCTGAAGATGAAGCATCTTCAACTATTCTCCCTGATCTTAATTTTATTTCATCACAAGTCATAGGAGTAATAGATAAGGCAGACACGTTATGTATGTCTATGTTTTGAATGGCCTTATTATTTGGGTTTGGGTTAGGTTGCACATGCATCTGAGGTCGTAAGGGAGGATTGTTTGGTGAGCTATTGGGAGGAAATTGCAACTGTTGTTGCTAGTACGGGGGTTGGAACTGTTGTTGATAGAGGTTTGGTTGGTGATGGCTTTGATAAATGAGTTGTTTTTTAGGGTCTCTCCCATATGGGTTCCATTTACCATAGTGATTCTTTTGTTGGGGCATAGGTAACCATGCATTGGGATCTTGATAAGAGGGTGGAATTTTATTTGGAGGGGGGGCATGCGTTTGGCCATATGGTAGCTGATTGTTCCAATAATTAAATGTTGGAGGAGAGAATTGAGAGTTCATACCTTGACCTCTTGGCTTCCATTGTCTTCTTTGTGTTATTAGATAGACAGCCTCTACTTCCTCATTAGTTGCTTTCATTGATTCTTTTACACCTGGTAGAGAAGGACATTGGTCAGTGGCATGGTCTAATTCACAAATAAGACATACCTGGACACTGTACAGTGGGCACTCCCTTGGTGGATGTTTCTTTCTGCATTTCAGACAGAAAATGCACAATGCTTGCTCTGATTCTGCTTGTTTCTATTTGACCTGCAAAGTATCCATTTGTGAGGCAAAAGAGTTAATCATCTATGTTTTGAAATTTTCTAACAGATTACCTATTTCTTCTCTTGTTGCTCCTCCATTGGCTGATTTTTGTACCCTTGAAAAAGTGGTATCCTTGGTAGCTGACTTATTCCTTGTAGATCCTCGAGAACATATTTTGAAGAGATATACAATGTCCTCATAGGATTCCTTAGATATATCTCCCTTTCCAAGCATATTCAACATATCTAAACAATCTTCTCTAACTCCTTTGAGAAAAATGGTTTTCAGAATGTCCTTACTCACATCCGGATGTCCAGACCTTTGTAGATTATATTGGAGTCGCTCCACAAAGTCTTCAAGGGTCTCGTCCTCCTTCTGTGACATATTGAATAGTTCCTCTCTTCATTCCTTTGTTTGACAGTAGTCTTGGTATTTGTTCAGGAAAAGCTGCCTCATTTGTACCCATGTTGAAATGTTTTCTCCTCCAAGGCTCATGAACCATCTTAACGCATTACCTTTTAATGTAGCTGGAAACAGTTTAAGCTTCTGCACAGTGGTAGTGTAGTCACATCTTCTACACAAAATGTCAAATTCAAACAAAAACTCATCCAGATATTCAGTAGATAATCCATGAAAATTTGGGAGAGATGAGAGAGGTATGTTTTTCATAGGAGCCATCCCTCATGTGGGAACATCATAAATAGGAAAAACCAAGGTAGAGATAGTATTTTCATTGTTTACCTGATCCTCGTTGTTCTATGGATTCACTTGGTAGAGCTCTTCTTCATTATCCCCTTGATTCTCCATATGTGCTCTCTCTCTCCAAACAGCGTCCCACTCTTCTTTAGTGACTATCCAACCGTTGATCTGATAAACAACTTCTTGTAGATTTTCCTTATTCCAGGCTATACTTCCTTGATCTTCAATGTTCTCCAGTGTTGCTTGCTGATTTGTTGATGACAAATCTTCAGCTTCAACTTCAACTTCAACTTCAACCCTTGATGAGAACGATGTTTCGAGAAGGGGTATTTCTACTGACTTTGGATCACGTCTTCTTGGAGGATTTGAAGGGCGCAAAATGGATCTTGAAGAAGAATCTACTCTGGCTATAATCTCTTCAACAATGGTTTGTCTTCCCAGTATGTTAGGATTTCTTCCTCCATGTCCTCTGGTACCTGTAAGGTTAGTATTTTGGGGGGTTCGTTCTCGCGTTTCATGATTCATCCAGACTATTCATTCCTAATAAATAAAACTAATGTTCTTACCAAAATCTATAATTATCCTCCCCGGCAACAGCGCCAAAATGTTGGGCACTTTAATTGTCTAATTGAATAGAAAATCAAAGTGTTCAATATAAATTGTCAACCCAAGGAAGTCTGTTATTTCAAGATAATTGTGCACAATCTATGCTAGATTATGAAAGCATATCTAATCTAATTGTAGTAGGGAAGTTAAAAAAACAAACATTATCACTAACACAGTTGTGTTGATACAGCTGGAGTTCTACAGATTTGAAATCATAATTGCAATCTAAACTGATGAATATATAAAAACCCTAGATTGCCTACTCTAATCTAACTTTCTAATTTACTTTTGCAGGAAGAAATTCTATACTATTTGCAGAAAGGAAATCTACTTATTGCAAGAAGGTACTTCACTCTTTTATTTCTTGGAAACAAGATTTTATCCTAATGCAGAAAAAGGGAAAGCAGTTCTCCAGCAATGTTCAACAATCGACTTCTAATTCTCATGAGACAAGTTTATGCGCATCTAACAAGAAGGAACTAAACTGCAACAACAATTGTATTCTAGAAATTTCTAACAGTTAAATCATTCGCATTTAAAACAACTAATATAGAATTCAAAACAAAGGGGATTCGGTGAGGAAGGTGGGCCCTTTCCTTCTCACTGAATCCGCTCAAAGAAATAGGTTACAATCTGCTAAAGAAATTCAATCCACTCTTTCATTCAATTGCCAAAAATGTTTGTGTACAATAAGCATTACTTTTTTTTCTCCAATTAAAAAAACTCTTTTTTCATTACAAAAGATCTTCTATTTAAAGTCAGAGTCATTCAGTGTTCAAAAACAGAACATTCTTGAGAATCCTTGATTCTCAAGATGTTCATTAGATATCATTAATACAAAATCTAGAACTCTCCTTGATCAACATCGTGAGCCAGCATATCTAATCAACAAGTGTTGCAGCAGTCATATAACAACAGGACTGGTGGCGTCTGTTGTAACGACTTCCAATATTGACGGGCTTTTGTTGTAGTAGTCGTGTAACAACTTCTAGGATCGGTGGCATCCATTGCAGCAGTCATGTAACAGCTTCCAAGATTGGCGCATAGTTGTAGCAGCAGTGAGTTTCTCGAAGTGGGTTGTTCTAAGTAGTTTGATCATTAGTTAAATCATTTCATGGGTAAAATATGTGAACGTTACCAATCAAACATGCTAAGTAAATGAAAATATAAAAGCGAGATGAATAGTTCATACCTTGGGAAAAACGGTCTTAGTACTCATTATAATAGTTATTTAGCTTAGGAATGAGAAGGTTGAATGGGCAAAAGATGTAGTGAAAAAGGGACATTTCTGGGTCCTAACAACTAGTTCTCCTTCAAATATGTCTGACTATTGTTGCCAACATTTATGTCCATGAAACGAAATCAAATTCATAAAAACAGAAATAGAGCATATGCAAAACAAAGTAAAGATTTATAAACAATCGAAACCTAAACTGAGTTATACTGCTATCCTCTGAAAGGTTCAAATCTCCAGCTAGTCTAACATCTATATTATTGAAATCAACTACTAACACTAACCTATAAGGATGTTGACCTTTGTTGGGAAATGGGCCCTTGCCGCTTCAACAGGTCAGCGACTGGAGTCTACTGTAAGCTTTATTTCAATCCACGCATTCCTCTTACTCAAATTTCAAAACATAGAATTAAACTATGATAACAACTCAACTCACATTCATTCATAAATGATCAAGACCTGGAAATAAATGACATCCTTCTATTAAAATTCAACTCAAAATGTATTCTACAATATGTAACGTTGCTTCACATGCTGGATTATACTAACTTTCTACTACCTCCACCATCCTTGCCATGACTATTTAAACAGTCTTAGTCATGAAACACAAGGAGGTGAAATATTTAGCAAATCATTCAATTGTCAAATTTATATATTCGGTTACATATTTTAGGCTTCATTGTCGTGACATGAAGTGTATGAGGATGAAGCAATAAAAAAACAAGCTTATCATAACCTTACTAGAGCTTTAATGATTCAGAAAACATCCAACAATTATCTTTGGTACGATCTGGGGCTAAACTTGGTATATTTTTCTTCCTATATTGGTACCGGATTGTGACAGGTGAGATTCGGTAAATGGTACTGGATGCGAACAGTATGCAAGTGGTTGGTACCGGACTAGAACAATCAGCGACTGTTGGTACTAGATCGCGACAGTGGATGGTTCAGTACCGGATCTGAATGGAAGGTGCACTTGGTACTAGATTAGGACAGTGGAAATCTGGCGCATAAGTATCAGATGGTTGAGCTGGTACAGAAAGGATGGAATCATCTTGAGGTCAAAGGTTACACGTGGCAAATTAAAACATTAGTACATGAAACATTTAGTCTCCTATCTCAATAAACCACAAAAATGCATGAATTAATTATACTTTACCTTATGACCTCATCAATGGCTAATGGTAGTGTTCTTTGTCATTTATCCAAGCTTAGGTAAGCCAAAAAGGTATATATGAGGAGTATAATAGGGTATCGGGGATGTCAATTTAGAGGCTCAACATTCCCCCATGACAAAACCATTACATGTCCTCATGCAACTGAAACAAACCCAAAAATTTTCAAAATTTGAGACTCCATTCTTTACTTTTGTGGATCAATGATGTTGATGGCCTAGGATTCTACTTTCAGCTCCCTTTTTATGACCCTAATGTATTGTAAGAGTATTAGTACCTTCTTGAGCTTATTATAAGTCTCTTCATGGTCATATTGAAGTTGTTGGTTGGTTGCCTTCAGTTGCTCATTTTCCTTTTTGATATTCCTGTCCAATAGTTGGTATTCCTTCACTTCTTGTTTGAGTTCCTGGTTTTGTTTTTCCATCTCGTCGATCATTTTATTCATCTGTTATTTTGTTAAGGTCCTTGTTGAATCCATTGTTTCCAGATGGATTTATTCTCTTTCCTCCACTTCCTCCCTCATCCCACATAAATTAATAGTGACTTGTTCCTCAGTCAAGCTAGGGATGTCATCCTAGACTGATAGGTCTTCAAAAGGGGAGGTAAGATCTATTGGATCTTCATGTGTATGAGGATTGACAACTGCTTTTCCTTTCTTTTACATGCTCCTTGTGGTTCTTTTACAAAGGGGTATTGGATCAGGGGTGCTCACGGGCTTTCGTTTCTTCTTTTCTATTTGTGGAATGGTTACAGGGGATTGTTCTATAGACTGTTCACTTTTATTTTCTGAGTTATTCTTCTCTTTCCTCACAGTTTTTGTCTTATGACCCTTCTCCTCAAGTGCTACTGTTGAAGTCTCCTCTACTAATTTGGTTTTACCTTTTGATTCTTCACTTTTAAAAATCTTATTGACTATGGAAGAGGGTCCTTCTTGTTTACTAGCTTTATCTTTTTGGCTCACTGTTCTGGATGATGATGGAGTTACCTTATCTTTCTTGCCCTTTTTCTTTTGAGGTTCCTTATCTTTCTCTGGAGAAAGTTGGGCTTCCTCTATAGGTTTGTTTTATGTGGGAAGGTGTTGAGTGATGAGGATTTTCCAGCTAATCCTTTGCTTCTTGATTTCATGTAAAACTAACATCTTAATAAGACCTTGATGGTAAATGTTAGTCTTCTCAATTTTGGATAGGGATTTGACACCTCTTACCATCTTGTTCAGGCTCATCCATAAAAAATATGGGAAATCAATTTTGGGGCCTCCTTCAAAGTGTAATAGAAGCCTAAGATGATTTATGAAGCTTACAACATACCCGCCCTCACAAGTGAGGAATCGTTGAAGACTAGTAAGCATTGGATGATATTCTTCCTTGATATAGTTCCTAGGAATCCCCTTTTTCCAATCAAGGTGTTGATGGTCTTCTTTCAAAAATCGTTGGCACATTTCCTTGTTGATTCCTACTCCTTTGAAATACTTGGCTCCTCTATTAGGTAATCTCGTGGCTTCCCTTAAGGTTGCTTCATTGATTGTTAGCTGGATATTTCCTATGTGCGCAATCTCTCCATCGTAACCCTGAATAAATGCGTGAGATACCTTCCCATGACAGCCTATGAATTTCTCCAAAAATGGCATCCATCCCTCTCTAGCATACTTCTCTCTACACAGTTGGAACTCCTCGGTCTCTCTATAAATCTGGAAGACCGGTTCATGTCTACTTACAACCATCTTTATAAATTGTGAGAGAAAAAAAATAGGGTTGTAGCACAAGGATTTAGTCAGTTGATGGGGGTAAGGGTTTGGTACCGAAGATCGCAGGGAGGAGTAACCTCGAAACTAGAGAAAAGTTGGTAACGAAAAAACAATTATGGTGATGGCGTCACTAATTCGGATGGTGAGTCTAAGTAAAGATGTCGTAAAGGAAAATTAAGACAAGATGAGGCTCATCTGGATGGCTTCGCCACCCAGATAATCCATTTCATTTCTTCCTGTTAGCGTAATGATGGGGATAGAATGTTGGGTGTTGAAGCATCATTGTTGTTTGGGATAGGTGATTGGACCTCTGAGCGGTTAATTTGATGTTGAATCATGGCTCATGACACAAGATAAGTTTGTGATTTTCTTAAGGATGAAGCATGTTTGTGACTCATCATTGTTAGACATGCTTCATATTCACACTTTTGATGTGATTTTTCCCTCAATCATTTTCAAGCGCTTATGTGATGAGAGGATTGATTAAGGTTAGGCATATGGGTATGAGGGAGTGAAAGTTAGGTGCATGGTTTTAACACTAAGGTCATAAGATCTAGTATACATTTTCATACCTATTGTAGTTTTATAAACAAAGGAAAATAAATAATACCATGTTACCTTTGATTTTACCATTGTATGATCAATACCCATAGCATATATGATTTCCTTTGTATTTGAAGCTTGTAGATTGTTAGAGTTCATCTTTTTAGGCTAGAGTTTTTTAGAAGATTGGTACTAGAATTTATTGTACTTCATGAAACTTCTTCTTTTGTGTCTGGTTTTGCAGGGTTGTAGGGTGAACATGTTGGTTTATGAAGATGAGATGTGAGTTTGAAAAAGAGTTCTGAAGGAGCTCTTTGACCCTCCCCCATGCCAAGGATGTTGCATATCCTTATTCAAGAAGATTCAACACTCTATGTCATAATGGAGAAAAGATGATAAGAGAAATGAAACCAAATCAAATTCCAAAAGTAGATTTATCACCTAGCATATGATCACATGCCTAACAATTTTGAAATTGCCTTTCTTTTGATGACGATTGACAAGGGTAGCATTCAGCAGTGAGGACAGGGAGGTGTTTATATTTTTGCTGGAAGAACATATCCAACCTAACTTGCTTCAGATATTTAATATCATTAGATGTTATGGATAAATTTCACAGTATAAGTAGATGAGACTCCCTAGTTAGGGCTCAACTCTTAAGAAGTTTCCTTCTTAGGTAATGTAGGCTTTAGATGTCAGACCGGTAAGGTTGACTTAGGATAATTCTCAAATGGACATTTGCTTGTAACAATTATCTTTTTTTATTAATCTGGAGTTGTATCTCATAAATGTTAACAATGAGCTTTGCTTGTAGTGTTCATCTTTTAGATGAAAAAAGTGAATT
>SNQJ01S0211501.1:0-15899 GCA_010110895.2 Picea sitchensis | reverse complement strand
CACCTGTACTCCACTTAATCATGCGACAGGGCCTGTTCTCATTGGATGTTCTCTACCCCTGTTTGGATTTGTTTCTATTGGCCATTTTCTAACCTTGTAGGGATTCGTCCCTATTGGTCGGTCGCTAGCCCTGTCGGGGTTCGGTGGTTGCAGAGTCGAACGATTCGACATCACTGTAGCGCCGAGGCACAAAATACAAAAGACACTGTCTTTATTTGAATTGTGATCATGACCCGCGATCACATGGGAACGGAGAGAGAAAGTGTTAGCTTGCGCTAAGCCTCCATAGGTAATTCGGGGGTTTTGATTCTACGGAAATCAACGAAAAATTTGATCGAGGTAGTAGGTATGTGACAACCTCAACCTAATGTGTAAGGTAGTTGGTTGCGGTAATAATATACCTGGCCTTTGAATGCTTAGCTGTGGGGTTGATCGGCCCAATGAAGTCAACCGCCCACTTCTCTAATGTCTGTAGAGCTCGAACTGGTTGAAGTGGTAATTCATCTTGTCGTGATGGTTTACCCACTCTTTGAAAAACATCGCATGATCTAGCATATACCTTTGCATCCTTGAAGAGCATAACCCACCATAGTCCAACTTGGAGGACTTTCTGCGCAGTGTCATTTCCTCCTATATGACCTCTCACAACTCCATTGTGGCACTCCCATAGTATATCCTGTTTTTCATGATCCAAGACACATATCATGAGGATATTATCTAGTCCTAATTTATACAATTTCCCCGCAATCAACTGATAATCCATTGCTCTAACAACCATATGGCATTTATGGGTTGCGGAATACGTTTCTGGGCAGGCTCTTGTACTTAAGAAGACTTCTATGTCTTCTAGGTATTTTGGTATAGCCTCAAACTAGAACAGATCTGCATCTGGGAGATGATCATCAACTACCTCACCACTTTCCTCTTACTCTAATCTAGACAGGTGATCAGGTGCTACGTTGCATCTTCCAGGCTTAATAATCACTTCAAAAGAGAATTTCTGAAACAATAGCAACCATATACAAATTCTCCCTTCCAACAGAGGGTTGTTAACTATATATTTCAATGCAGAGTGATCAGTAAAGAACTGAAAATGAGAACCTAACAAATAATGTCTAAATTTATGCAACGCAGAAATCATGGCTAAACCCTCCCTTTCTATCATTGTGTAGTTGTGCTCATCTTGCGCTAACTTCCTGCTCGCAAAATAGATAGGATGATCCATCGCTCCATATCCAGGTTGTGCTAAGATATCTCCTAAGGAAATACCTGAAGCATCTACGTGGAAGTGAAACTTGCTTTCCCGATTTGGAAATATCATAATAGGTTTTGTGATGAGATTCTCCTTTAGGGTCTCGAACGCTTTGTCACATTCTAATTTATGGGATCCATTGGAACACTTCGACCTTATTTAAACAGTGGTGCAGTAATATTTGCATATCTTTTGATGAACCTATGATAGTAACCTATGTGTCCCATCATGGAGCACAATTGCTTATCACTCGAAGGTGGAATCATGTTCACAATAACCACAACTTTGGTTGGGTCTACCAGTACTCCCTTTCAGCATACTATGTGGCCCAAAACATTTCCATGTGGCACACAGAAGATACACTTTCTGAGGTTCAACGATATATGTAGTTCTCTACATCTATCAAACATCAGATGTAGTAGCGCTACATGTTCCTTGAGCAGGATATATACCATCCAATCGTCCATATAAACTTCTATAAACTTTTGAATAAATTCTCCAAAATTTGCTATTACAATCCTAGAGAAAACTGCAGGGGCGTTCTTTAAGCCAAATGGCATCACATTGTTTTCCAAAGACCCCCATTCTGTTATGAATGTGGTCTTGTTTTTGTCCTCCTCTATAATCCTTACTTGGTGGTACCCTATAAATCCATCTATAAATGAGTACGATTCTTTCCCCAAAACCTGTTCTAGCACCTCATCAGTAAAAGGTGTTGGGAAAGGGTCATTCACACAAGTAGAGTTAAGGATTCTATAGTCTACACAAACCCTGATATCCTTTGTGACTTTCTTGCTCTGTATGACTTTTGGGATGACCCATTCTACTTCTTCCACTGCAAAAATAAGTCTAGCTTCCAGCATCTTGTCTATCTCCTTCTTAACCTTCTCTTTCACCCTGAGGTCAAGGCGGTATGGTCTATGCCTCACAGGATTTGATCCTGGTTTTAATTCGATTTTCATTTCTCCCATAACTCCTTTCATCCCCTTTAACTATGAAAAGGTCTTTGGGAACAAATCATCATATTCCCACAACAAACTCTGTATTTCTTGACTAGTTTGCTCATCCCAGTAATCTCCCACCATAGCTATCTTAGGTTTCTTTGTGGTACCTATATTGACTTTGTGCAACTTCAATGGGTGATTATAAGAACCATCAGTCTGACTCAGTATGATGTTCTTAATTTCTCTGTTGCCTTCTGTCTCTTTAATGGCTAGGCTTCTCAATTCCTCTAAATCATCTGGACTTTCTAAATCCTTGCCAATATTATATCATTCTATAGGCTTCTTGTCTAAGGTTAGGTGAAGATTAGTCTGAAGTTCTCGACTATGTTTTGCACATACCACTAGGTTTGATTTCTATTTACTATTCTCTGTAAAAAGAAATTCTTTAATTCTCTGCAGGACTACTGCAAGATCAGGGTACTTACTTGTAAAGGAGAAGTCCTTGCAAAAGTGATCTGCCAACGTTTTCCAGTCGCTGGTATGTCTTTTGGTTTCTTCATGTATGAACCAAGCTTTCAGGATTGGACCTAGTGAGTGGGGAAATACCTAAACCCAGAAGCAAGGTGGTATTTTCGCAACTTGCCACTGTGTCACTCACTGTTCAATATGTGCTCTAAGGTCAGATTCTCCGCTAAACAGTTGCACAACTTGGAACTCCATCTGCATATCTGACTCCATCTTCTCCTTATCCTGAAACATATATTTGATATCTTGCTTCACACCCCAATTTCTGAGTAAGGCTTTGTGATTGACCCACCATCTAGCAGGGGTGTCCTGGAGGGATAAATCCAGTACTGAGATTCTTTGACCTTCTACTACCTTTTCTTCCTTGCTGAGCAGAAAATTGTTAGGTCCCGAGGTGCCATCATATACTAGGTGTTCTCTGACCTCGATCCCAACCCATCTAGTTTCTCTGACAACTGCGCATCTCCTTGAGAATCTTTCATATGAGCCTTGTTTCCAACTGTCAAATGCCATTTCTGAATCTTCATCTGTTGACTGTATACTCCTCCAACTTATTGATCCATTAACAATAGGATTTATGTAATCTTCTCTTGTTTTTGTTGTTATAGTGTACAATTGATCCAAGTCTTCTCCCTCCATATTGTTGTCCGTTGGCTCTGTATATCTGGGGCCTACATATGGATCCAAGGGGTGAACTAGCTTGATTTCATGTTCCTCAAATGTCATGGTGTCTTTATTTAGGTCAATCACTTCATAGTTGTCATAGGCCCAATCAATCCCAAGTAATGCAGGGTAAGGGTCCTTATCCCCCATGATCTCAATAACCTCAAAGTTAGTGATAGTCTTCACTCTCGCAACATCTATTTCCACACTCTCCGGTCTTCCTATTGGGAAAATACAATATTGGTTGGCCATCCTTAGTTGGATCGGGGAATATGTCAACTGGGGTTTTCCTAAGGCTTCCCAAGTATTTTTAGGTAGAATGTTCACATCGGATCCTAGAACCAACATGCCATCCTTAATCTCAAACTCATTTAGCTGGGCTACTAGTCTGAATTCTTTTCCAATTCGTACTTTCCTTCGCTATACTCTCTGAGCATTCTTCTCTAGAAGATTAGTCCTTATTCTTGCTTCTATGGGTTCCAGATTTACTAACACTAGGTATAGCGCATTGCGCAACTTTTCTGTTAACTGGTCTTTCCCAAGAATATCATAAAACAACCGAAACCAAAGTTTGACTACATTTTGAGGTTTCTCAGGTTGTCTTGATGTGATTACAAGGTTTCTGGGTGCAGGAGGTGAAGCAGGGACTTGCGCAATCTTAGGGTAAATAATATACTGTGGGGGTTTCTGTTGTATCTACGGGCGAGGGATATTCTGAAATACTTCTATGGAATCTTTAAAGAACAACTTTTGTTTTAGAGGATCATACATGTCTTCTTTAGGTGATGCCTTCTGGATCTAAGGTAGATTATCTGCATCAACTCCTGTCTTTTCTCCTCCTCGAGTGACGACATCGAGGTTGGGAAATTGTCCTTTAATAGCTCTCTTTATTTATGAACTGATGAGGTTAGTTCCTTGTTGACGTACCCAATCTTATCATTTTTCAATCAGTTCAGGGCAGTCTTCAGTTGTGTGCCCATTGGTTCTGTAGTGAGAGCACCATGGCTACCTCGGATGAGGATAGTCTCTGGCCATATGGAATTTCTCATCACAGTTGTAACATCTGCTTGGTCCTCTTCCCCCGGTTCTTCCTCCTATGAAGTCTCCTTCGGCTCCACCTCCTCGACCTCTTCCCTATCCCTGAGGGTTTTCATTCACCATGAATGTTGTTCAGTCCAACCTGTCTGCGAGTGCATCCAACAATATACATTGATTGGTGGTGTGTGTGGTAGACACACAAAAATAACAGTGTACAATATTTGGTACTATCGAATATTTCTGCATGATGGGGAACTGTCTCGGCCCATGCCCATGGATTCGAAAAATCTCAAAATACTCAACTGTTGGTGTTTCTTGGCTCCCTGGAAAATCATGATATGGAGTGGGGTTATGGAATGGTAAATTTGCAGATACTTGTGAAACTCCTCCTGTGGGTCCTGGTGAGAGTCCCATATGATTCTGAGATGGTCCCATTACCCTTATTCATGGGCATTCATTTACCAAATATCCTTATGTGTAACATCCAATACACTAGACCTGCGGTTGTCCTGGTTTAGGTATCATCATTTCGTGAATTTTTTTGTAAGCACTAATATTTTCCCTTGTAGTTGCACCAAATTTGCATCTGTTGTGGGTCTGGTCACTCTCAGGCTTCCAAGATATCCCGCCATGGCTTCAATATTCATTGATTGTTCCAAGGCATCTGTTAGAGTGGCTATCCATTGTTGCTTTAGAGGAATCTATGTCAGAGGTAGCAATCCCTAAATATACCATTCTCTTTGATGTTCCTCGTGGATTGGATTTTCTAACCTCCCTATAACATATTTAAAATTTTGGTTGTATTCCCAGGCTGATTCACATTCCCTTTGTTGAATCTCACGCAACTCAGACAGAGCCTATTTTTCTGATTGAGGTAGCATAAATTATGCTATGAACCTTGTCCGTACTTGGGTGAGTGTGAATGCTTGACCTTTCATTCCTGGCACTCCTGGCTCAATAATATTCATGTACCATTTGAGAGCACGACCTCTCTAGGTAGTCTAGAAATCGACCAACTTATTTGCATCTGGAGTCCCTCTGGATCTCCAAATTGCTTCGCACAAGAACCAATGTTGTTCAACATCTTCATCTCCCTTACCCCATAATTATGGGTATCGGGAAATCGAACCCCCCGCGTGACCAACCATTGTTGATATCGCTGTTCCTATCAAAATGAAACCTAACGATTATTTTTGCGACCTACCGGGGGATCCCAATATCCTCCCTGTACTCGCACTTTCTAACTATGACTGACTAACTAATTGTATTGGAACATAATTAGCATAAGAGGGTAATATCGAACTTACCACTTATATAGAAGACACTTGGGGTATGGTATATTCGGGGATGACACCATTGGCTTTGGGGCGGTTTTATTTGATCTGGGGGGTCTTGTTCTCTTCCTCTGGAGCGATCTCTTCAGCCGAATTCCCGATATTTCATGTCATCAGGGTTGAATCTTCTCTTTCCTCTTCAAGATCCATGCAAAATTCCTTCTCCCTTGCTTATACACCTTCTCCTTCTTGTCCACCCTCCTGGGGACTTCTTTCTCTCTGCGATTCTCTCTCACTTAGTCTTTGGTTGGCCAGTCTTTCTTGTCTTCTCATATTCTGCAACTCTTCCTTCTGTCTTTCCTCTACTTCTCCTAGTTTGACTTCTTTCTGCAACTTCTCAGACTGTCTTGCTACTTTCTTTATCTATCTGCACCACCACTTCTCAACTATGGCGGATATTTTCAATTCTTGCTCATCTCTTGAGTCCATTTCTTATTGTTTCCCCTGCTCATCAAAGAACCCTTCCCCTCTCTTAGGCCATGACTCCACCCCAACCTCTCCCTACCCCAAGCGAGGTTGTTTACGCTTCCATCTCAGTCGGGGACATAGTCATCATCCCCTCTTCCATCAAGAAAACTTTAATCCACAGGGATATTTCTCTCAACAGTCTTCTACTTGTGTCTTTCTTGAAATCTGCCTCTGGTTGTGAAAAATATTGGTGATTCTCAGCGGAAAAATCAATAATATATCCCTCTAACGTGGTATTGACCCAAAAATCAATCGCTCGCGTGACTGGAAAATCCAGCCGATGAAGTGCTACAATATTTTATTTATCCCAAGTACAGGTCCTCTTGACTCATTCTTGGAACTCTAGAACTTCTTGGAGCCTATCTATTCAATGGAAAAATTCTTTTGGGAACTTAACCCAGAATATCTTGTACTAGTCGCTTGATCTTTTTGAGTAAAAGACTACCTCCCAAGTATATGTCACATATTTTCCCCTTAGCTCCGCTTCTTTCCATACGAATTCATCATAGATTCTCTCCCACCATTGGTCAATATTAGATCTGTGAATCCGTGGAAGCATCCTCCCTATAGGTTCCCTTTTAACGCAGGTCCCGGCAACAAAACCATTTTGTTGGTGCGATATTGATCAGACTAGGGTCCTTCTCAGTTTACCAACAAAAGGTATCGTGTAGTCTAGAGCGTTGGCATTTTCATCTCTTCCGAAGAGAAGAATCTCACCCAAAGCGCTACTAAGACAAAAGGATAGGGAAGGGCAAGGAAAATACTTAGGAGGGTTCATAGAACCTTCAAGATTCATCCTGATCTTGCGCAAGACATCTAACTACATAACAGATCTGAACTCTTGTATGCAGAACTGAAGCTACTTAGGTTGTAGAAAATCATTCAAACACAGAAACATCATGCAAAACTTATGAAACCTAAAGAAGTATTGTAAATATACAATGCAATAGTATAAACACAGAATGACGCAACATATTTTGAAATTTTGGATCCTTGTCATATATTATCTTCAGATCTTTCTCAATTACAACCTCAGAGATACAAGGTAGTTCTCTGTTACAGACTCTTGGCTTTGGACCCATGTGGCAGGGCTCTAATTCTCAAAATGGTGTACAAGTTACATTATAGAACTCGAAACCTGAATTCTCAATAGTAGACAACAACAATTATGACAAAACCTTACACTTGTGATACCAACCAACCCTTTTACAATTATATTCATCCCTATATATAATCTAAGTCCTGTCTTCTGGCTTTGGTTTGCACACTTTCTTGTTATTTTGTAACTGATTTTTCTTTGCTGGTGTTGTGTTGTCCTTTTCGCAACTCATTTCTGTTACTTCTCCTTGCTCTATAGTCCAACTTCTTCTGTAGCTTGTGCAACTCATACTAGGCCAAAAATGGAACTCTAGTCCTTCTTGCGAAACTCCTTATCCAAAAATGAAGGGCCCAATAGTATCTATGCAGAGAACCACAATACTTGAGCACCATATGTCGCTTTGAATATTTGATACCCATCTTGGTGCGCAAGGTATGGAAGATGTTTGTGAACTCTGGAACTGCTTGGTCTCTTTCTTGTCGTAGGTGGTCCATTTGGTATACAATTCGCCATAACTTCCAATATGGTAGTATTTCTCCTTAATAGAATCCATGAAGGATTCCCAGGTGGTCGCAACTATAAATAATGAGGGTTCCTCTGTTTCCTTTTTCTCATAGAAAATTTCCCACCAATCTTTGACATGGGGAACGACTTTGAGGAGTGCAAAAATAATCTTTTCTCTATTCGAAAAGTTATGGACAGAAAAATACCCTTCTAGTAGATTCAACCACTTGTATACAACATCTGCATCTATCTGAACTTCAATTATAGAAATATTGAAGTTGATTTTCACCTTGAAGGGGGTGGCTCCTCTGCTCGAGGAAGATGCATCACCTGTTGGTATCCACCGAAGGATTTGCGCGAAACTATCCATCATCTCGTTCCTTTGTTGCATGAGGGCTTCCTCAAGAAACATTTTGAAAGGATAGCATGTCCCATCATCTTTATTTTCTCCTACCATGACAGGTTGCTTGGGCGTGCGATATCTTTTGTCCTCAAGAGAAACAAGATCGAGACCCAATTCTTTGTACCTTGACCTCGTTGAGGACATGCATTAAGACGACAAGGAGCAAACTGCTCTGATACCACTGATCCGGATTTTATGAGAAGAACAAAATGAATACAGATTATTAAAATATGCTTAACACAGAATAAAAAAAGATACAATAAAACTGGTTTTCTATTCAATAAGGAAATAAGTTGAAACTGTAAAATGCATCAGAAAACAATCTTGTTGGAATGGTGGCGGCTTATCTCTCAGAAGAGATGTGACGATTGTGCTCATTCACAAGAAGATGATTACAATGAGGCCCTGAAGGCCTTTTTTACAATAAACATGAATGTCATAAACTCTAGACATCCAAAAACCTAACCCTAGGAGATGAAGCGCCAAAAGTCATGTGGGCCCCGTTTGGGTAAGTTAGTACATCAACTTCCCTGGGTCGTAACTTTTGCATACGATCTCCATTCCAGGCGCACGATAGCCCGTTGGAAAGGTATCGTCAACGAGATTAATTTTGGAGGATCAATAAGAGACTTCAACTATCATTGAGAAGCTTGATCTTGAAAAACCGTCATTTAGGCCCTCAAAATGGCCCCGGAAGTTAAAAACTGCTAAAAATAGTAAATTGCCAAAATTGCCAAAAAATTGTTTTGAGCGAGTTGGAAAAGGTGGGTGGCCACCGATATCGACCTGGATCAAGTTCGATCCCCTCATGGTGTGTTATGATGAGGCACTTGGTTATATTGCATAGGATTATAGTGTGGTTGCACGGTATTTTACTGCCACTGCACAGTGTTATATTGTTGTTGTGCAATGTTGTACGAGGCTGGTACTTGGTTAACTGTGGTGCGGCTTGTTTGGTCATCCTTTCTTCCTGCACCCTATATGAATCTGATTTTATTTCCCTCATAAGGTCCATGGTTCTGCAATCTTTTTCATCATGGCCTACTGACTTGCAAAAGTTGCAATACAAGCTCTTCGGTACTGTCTGGTACTTCTGCATCATTGGGAAATGGTATGGATCATGACCTTGTTTCTTATAGATCTCACACCATAGTCCTCCTATTGGAAATGGGTTTGGAATTATTTCTTCCATGTATTGTGTGAATGTTGGACATTCGTTCTTATGGTTTCCTTCGGTCCTACATATGGTACACCAAACGACTTCTATTTTGTCCTTACTTTTTTTCTGGTTTAGCTGGAAAGTTAAGTTCTTCATATCCTCCTTCAACTCCTCTATGGTCGGATCTGTCTTCTAATATTGGTTCTCTTTTAGTTGTAGGGATGCCTATAAAGCCTCTACCTATGTCTGAAAATTCTTTTTTCACAACGAATATTTCAAGTGTGGTAACAGTGAATTGACAAACATATGCCTATGTTGCATATCTGTCATGATGTATTTTAGCTTTCCCTTCAATCGTTTGAATCTCTGGTCAATCTCCCATGAATATTATCCTAGTTTATGTCTGATCTCTATCATCTTGTTCATGTATTGATCCTCTGAACTCGGCTTATGGAACTCATTTATCAACAACTTATTGATATCTCCAATTGTTCTGGTTGTCCCTGGCAGACTGTTTGCAACTAAACTCATGTACCAATCCAGTGCGCAATCTCTTAGTGCGATATCTAATTGTGCAAGTTTATTGTCCTCGTCTTTGATCTGTTTCACTTCTCCACAAATAAACAGGTTCTTCTCTGGGTCCTCTGATGCCTCTCCTTTGAATTCTGGTAACCTAATGGTGGGATCATGTCCTGCCATCCTGAATGATGAACTACTACCTCCACGCGGTGTAGATATTTAACTAATGCTTCCTGAACTGGATTCCCCAGTTGTTGTTCCTTGTGCATATGTACTTCCTTATGTCTTCCTTCTCCTGAAATTCAGTTGTCTAAATGGTGGTGTTCTTCTTCGTGTATTAGTCACACATGGGTTTATGGGTTCCACACTGACACTAATATGGATAGGGATGTTGCCTTCTATTTCCACTATTGGACCTCTTGTCTTCCTCTCATATGTTGCACGTAGGATTTCCTCAATCTGATCCACATCTCGTAGATCCTCTACCTCCTCTTCATCACTTTCCAAGCCTTCCCTCACGGCTACGACTCTCTTCTTGGTGTTCACCTTGTATTGGTAGGTTACTCCACTGCACGTCTTTTAAGTGTGGTAATAGTGAATTGACAAACATATGCCTATGTTGCATCTCTGTCATGACATATTTTAGATTTCCCTTCAATCGTTTGAATCTCTGGTCAATTTCCCATGCAGATTCTCCTGGTTTCTATCTAATCTCTATCATCTCGTTCATGTATTGATCATATGAACTCGTCTTTTGGAACTCATTTATTAACAACTTATTGATATCTCCAATCGTTCTGGTTTTCCCTAGCGAACTGTTTGCAACTAAACTCATGTACCAATCTAGTGCGCGATATCTTAGTGTGATAGATAATTGTGCAAGTTTAGTGTCCACATCTCTGATCTATTTTGCTTCTCCACAAATAAACAGGTTCTTCTCCAGGTCCTCTGATGCCTCTCCTTTGAATTCTGGTAACCTAATGGTGGGATCATGTCCTGCCATCTTGAATGATGAACTACTACCTCCATGCGGTGTAGATATTTGACTAATGCTTCCTGAACTGGCTGCCCCAGTTGTTATTCCTTGTGTAGATGTACTTTATTCTATCTTCCTTGTCCTGAAATTTGGTTGTCTAAATGGTGGTGTTCTTCTTGGTGTATTAGTCGCACATGGGCTTATGGGTTCCACACTAACACTAATATGGATAGGGGTGTTGCCTTCTATTTCCACTTTTGGACCTCTTGTCTTCCTCTCATATGTTGCATGCATGATTTCCTCAATCTGATCCACATCTTGCAGATCCTCTACCTCCACTTCATCACTTTCCAAGCCTTCCCTCGCAACTACGACTCTCTTCTTGGTGTTCACCTTGTATTGGTAGGGTACTCCACTACACGTCTTTCCATTTGTTTCCATGATCTACTCGATCTAGTATTCACCCATCATAATTGGGTCCAAGGCCTCCTCCTTATTTCCTTTATCCTCTTCTCCTTCCATTTCTCCCTCTCTTGTCAGTGCTTCCCCCCTTCCCCCATGCGCGCAGGGAAGTTTAGTTGTTTGACTCCATTTTCATTACACCTTTGTTATCTAGTAATATCTTAATGGAAGTATATAACGATCCAATGTACCTACCTCGAGTTCCCTTCAGGAACTCTTGTTCAACTGTGTTGCAAGAATTCGTTGTATCTACTACAAAATATGTGATAAATCCTGCAACAATGTTGTCTAACCAGAAATCTATTGCACACGTAAAATTATTATCAACTCATTGTAACTGCACGATATCTTCAGGATTCCACTCTAGTTGTCTGATCTGATTTGTAGGATGGTTTTCTTTCAATATTTTTATCCACTGTTGTAATACATGTGGGAAATCACAGAAAAATACTTCATGCAAGTCGGTGAATATGTACTTTTCCAAGTACTTGCGCAGTGTCAACTTCGGGTTTCTATTATCTTTCTGCGCAAACTCCAACTCCTTTGTTTTCAACCAGCTTTCTATCTCTGCCTTCGTGGGATTCCATGGTCTCAACACCCCCTTTTATATTCTCCTTTTCTGCAACGTCTTGTGATCCGGTCTGACATTCTTTTAACATGTCCTCCAAAAATCTCATATACTCAGTCCCATTTTCTTCCACACAACCAACAACAGAACCATTTGTTGGCTTGGATCTACTCTTCTATTGGTCTTGCGAATTATTTATGGGGTATTATGAGTCTATGTTACTATCACTGATTTACCCTGGTTCAGATTTGATAAGATTCCCAACAAAAGCTCTTTAAAACTATCGGCCCCTCTGGTAAAACAGAAGGCAACGCAACACACATAGTGTGCTGCGCAATCTCACCCAAGATAGCTCTATGGGTGGCTGCAATACTCAGGTGTTTGTAACCTGAGACTGAGCGGAGATCTGCGGTTGTGGTTTTTAATATGTATTCATTTAGTCTAACATCTAGTTATAACATTCATTATATGCATGCATGTGGAATACCATATCTACTTAGTTACGTCATTCTTCTAACATTCATCAATTAATCAGACATAAAGACGCATACATTCATTCACATAACATAGGTTTTACTATGGTTCACCCTTTCCTATGCTACATCCACAAAGATTCGTCTCTCAAGCTTTTATTATAGTTTAGAAATATATCACGCCACACATGTTTAAAATCTTAGGTCTCTCCCTTTTCCACAGGCTCCTCGATACCTAGGAGGCTGACTAGATCACACCAGGATCCTCATCCTGCGATCTAATCCTCAAGATCGAGTCGCTCACTCCTTCTTTATCTCAACAACTTAATGACTCGTACAGTTCTTACAACTCTCTCTCTCTCTCTCTCTCTCTCTCTCTANTCCGTGTGTGTCCTCCCCATCCATATCCCTCTTTTGTCTCCTAAGTACTACTTATTTATATCCTTGGCTCACTAGCCATTACAATGCATTACAAAAACCCTAACCCTAGCATCATTAGGTATTCCTTGCATTCCCACTTCACCTGCTTCTCTTACACATGTTTCTTTTCCTTCTAGCTATATTTTCCCTCTTTCATGCTTCTCCTCAAAAAATAGTCTTTCTTCCTGGCTAGGCCTGTATCCAACATGGACCATTATACTTTACCACTACTCAGAGTGACTGCCAAGAAGAATGATTGTCCTAGACCATTCTCCCACACTGGACACAAGGGGGATCGTTGTCTATGGTACATCAACAATCTATCGTACCATTTTCATTACGAAAATGACTGTCAGATCTAGACCATTTTCCGAACTGGAAAATGCCTGTCCAACAGAAATCTCAAACCACTTTCTGAACTGGAAAGGAATTGCTAATCTTGGACCATTTTTCAAACTGAAAAAATGACTGTCCATAAATCAATAACATATCATTTCTCCCTCCCAACCTGGGAGTAATATCTTCCCTTTTCAATAAGGAATTTGTCTCCACGAGCCCCAGCTTGTTTCTTGAGTACACAAACTTTTCATCTTGGAAAGAGGTTTTACCAAAATTCTGCTATCAACTCATCTATAGAGATATTGGAGACCACTTCTCTTTTCTGAAATTCTTCACAGAGAATATAATGCTTGATCTCAATGTACTTCGGTCTGTCATGGAACATTGGTTTTATCTTGAAGGCTTCATATAGATTTGATCATTACAATATATCATGGTCAAATTCAACACTTTTGTTTCCTGTTAGCTCATGACATCGTGGCAAGGCTCACACTGAAACATATCCAAGTAGCACTTCTTCTGTCATCATAAGTTTTCCATGGATTAGCAATCCATCATCCTTGACTTTTGAGTAAATATGCTGATACACTATCTCTGTCATAGAAAACTTTCACCACGCTTCTATTGTATATGAGATACTCTGCATCAAGTTGTTTGAATCCATACAAGGTCTTCTTATATCTGGACACATGGGTCTCTTTCTGGTATAAGATTCTTTCTCACTTGCTTTATTGGGAAGAACAATATTTTACATGTAAATTCTAATTCATGGATACTACAAGAGGTATATCTGGAACAAGCTATTCTCATAGTCTTCTCCCTCCTTCTGGAAGATCCTATGAATCTTGCAATTCTTCCATTCATAAGTATTTTTCACACTGTTCTTTATCATAACTTCCATTTCTTATGTTTGATTGCTTCTTAGTGATTTCAAACCAAGCTGGTAGTCTTTGTGATTCTCGGTATAATAACTGGTTATTCTGGATTTTTCTTTCTTTCTTGGAATCTTCATGTTCTTCCTCATGTTTCTCTTTAGCTCTTGGGTCCATGGAGTCTTCTATAGATTCCATGCCCTAAATATTCCAACTTCTTCCTTTCATCATAGGATCATGGGTGTAGATGGACAACCAAGGATATTATAAGGCTTCTTTTCAAAGAAAACTTCTTCTAAAGTCAAATTGAACACGTGTTGCTTTTCATGGCTGCTACTTTCAGTGGGAACATGGATAGATACTTCATAATACTCAATGGATCATATTATTTAGGATTATCTCCCTCCTAATCCTTGCTTCATGCATGAATGCATGCTCTTCTTTTGGAATTTTGCAATCATCTCCCTCCATCTAAGATAGTCCACGCTTCCATCTACATTCTTATTTCCTTCTGCAAGGTGTCACAAGTCTTTTTCTAATTTCCTTTGTTTTGACTTCTTCAGGGTCTCTTCAAGTGTGATTTTGATTTTGACTTATTTGGCAGTTGTTACTGATATAATAGCTTCCATAGGAATTGTTACCAAATATTGTCAACATACTTCATCTTTTCATGTGTATTGCTTGACGTGTAGTCATCGTAATATCAATTCTTATCCTTTTATTCTTCCATAGGTATCGTTTCCCTTGAACAAATTTTCTTCTAAGAAATAGATATACATGATATGTACGGGAACTATGTAAACATGATATATACAAGATCTTTGAAGAATATTGTTACCTTGACTTAGAAGAAGAAGTATGTGTTATCATGCTTGACTTTCTTTGAGGCTTCCCTTTCTTTGGCAACTGTTGCTTCATCTGTTTCCTTCCTTTTCTTTAACTTAGGATAGTGGTTCTTGTAGTGACTATATTTTAGACAATTGAAGCATTGTATCTTTGGAATATCCTTTTCTTGATTTGGTTTCTTCCTTGAGCCAAACTTCTTCTTATTCCTGAAATTCTTGAACTTTGCTATGAAAGCTTGATCATTGTATTTCTTTTGGGATTTCTCTTTTGCGTTAATCCTTGATTATTCTTGTGCAAAGCAATTCCAAAGTTCTTCAAATGTGGGATACTTCTTTCTTGTGTTCATGTTTGCGGAAAATGCATCCCATGTCTTGGGAAGACCATTGAGTACTATATTTACTAGTTCCTTGAAATGATTTCTTCAATAGCTTGTGATTGATCTCTTAACTAAGAGATTATCTCAAAGTATGATGTTATGATTTCATAATCATTCATTTTCATGTCATGAAGCTCATTCTTCAGACTCATTACTTGTAAAATATTTCTGACTGAGAAGAGATTATTTAGGGCATCGTACATCTTCTTAGATGAGTCAAGATGATATATTCAGGGTATCAAGTGGTATTTTACAAATTCCTCTATGATACTCATGGAATTGATGTCATTGTCCTTGAACTTCTCCATAACTGCAACGTTTTGAGGTTCCTTCTCTTTTCCTTCTTCAAACTATGGTTCCACGATCTTTTCTTTCATGATATCCAACACTTTGTTCTTGGAAATGATGAGATCAATCCTTGTCTTCCATGCTCTAAAGTTAGAAGCCCCTTGTAACTTGTTTTATGACTTTATATAGTAAGTCATGACTGCTTTGACTTGGTCAACCTTTGACTTTGACCAAAAACTCAAACTTGACGTCTTAGCTTGTTGAGAGTACCAAGAGGTGCGCTAGGCTAGGGCACACTAGGCTATCTAGAAATTAGGTCAATCACTTCACTTAAGGTGCCTTAATAAGAGGGTTATGGTTTCGTTGCTACA
>SNQJ01S0211500.1:0-15899 GCA_010110895.2 Picea sitchensis | reverse complement strand
GGGATTTTTTGAGTTTGAATGGTTTGAAACCACTTCAAATGGACAGTTGTTGAATTATCAAGTCTGATTCAAAGGCTAGTTTTGAGGGATAAGGTCAAAAAGAGGTTTTTCAACTACATTTGGCATCTTTTTCAAAGGAATAATATTAGGGGTTTGAAGACACATCATCCAATTCGAATTTTATCTTTGGAGGACCAAATCAAACAACCTTGGGAGGCTAAAACTGCACTTCATCAACAACCTACTATTCTTAGAGATCATTAGATAGGACCTTTTCCTATTTTGTTTTGATTTTCCATTTTTAGTATTCTAGATCCATTTTTATAGGATCTCATCCTACACTTGTTGTATCTATTTTGATTTGACTATTTTTAGTAAATCTGATCCATCTTTCAAGAATCTAGATTTCATCTTGTAAGGCTATAAAGCCAAAGACATTTGGAGCACTATGGGTTCAATCTTGGAGACTTTGGCTATGTACTTTGACTCTGTTATGTTATATGAATCATAGTCTTCCTTGGTTATTATATATCAATGTTTTCATATACTCCACTACTCTATTATTTAATTATGTTCAGCTTAGTTATTCAGAACTGTTATCTTCTGATATAGCTCATGAATATGAATTAGATATTTCTTTACTGTCTTGTATGACCCTACATCTCTTGTACTTGGTTATCTTGAATGGTATTCTTGACATCTTTTTATCTACTGTAACTGATATCTGGTCTCTCAAAGCACTGGTTTATTTAGATGCATAACAAGTTATCCTTTTCTTAGCCTCCTCAGTTATCCCATTGTTCCACACACACTTTGATTATTAAATTTCTTAAGTTACCAAGCATTCTTATCCTACAACCCTAAGGAGTTTCTTGGAGTGATAAAATGATGAACTGCAGGCCGAAATACGTTGCAAAGGCAAGAAAAAAATCAAAAGCTGGGATAGAATGGTTGTGAAAATGAAAGACAAATTTATACCCAGGGATTATCAAATCACTATGTTTCGGAGGATGTAGAATTTGAGACAGAAGCTGATGTCAGTGAAAGAATACACTGAAGAATTCTACAGGATAAACATTAGAGTAGGTCATCGGGAGAGCAATGATGAAAAAATTGTCAGGTACATGAGTGGTCTGCGATATGACATTCAAGATGAGATGAGCATGATAACCGAAGATAAGTTGAGCCGGAAGCAAGGTCAAAGAGGCTGAGGTGGAATTCAAAGCATAGGAAAGACAATTGGCTAGGACAGAATTCAAAAACCTAAAGAAGAGGGAAAGAAACCTCAAACTCAACTTGAGAGAGGAGGAAGCTCACAGGGAAGGCAGTATGCTGATAGGAATACTTTTCCTCAAGCCAGAGGAAGAGGAAGAGACAGAGGAGGTGAAGTGAAGTGCTTTATCTGTGGAAAAATCAGACATAAATCTTATGAGTGTCTAGATAGGAAGAAAGATGGTGGTGAAACTCACATTTCCGAAGCTCAAGGGAAGAATGTTGAGGCAGAGGAGGTTGAGGGCAAAATATCCTTAATTATGAGGAAAGTTCTCTTGAAACCGGAAAAGGAACAGGAGAACCCGACCCAAAGAAATAGTCTACTTTAGACTGCTTGCAAAACCAAAGATAGGGTATGCAAGGTCATAGTGGATAGCGGTAGCTTAGACAATATCGTATCTACATAGATGGTAGAAAACATGGAGCTGGAGATTGTTATACATCCAAACCCATACAGAGTTTTGTGGCCACAAAGAGGACATCAGGTAAATGTCACTAAACAATGTTTAGTTGAATTTAAAATAGGAGGATATAATGATGAAATATTATGTGATGTCATTCCCATGGATGTTTGTCATCTATTGTTGGGTATACCATGGAAATATGAAAAAAACGTGATTCATGATGGGAGAAATAACACGTACACCTTGGAGAAAAATGGGAGGACGCACATGTTGTTGTCGATTAAAAACCAAGAAGTGAAAATAGAGATGAGTAACACTATACTTCTCATGAGCGGGAAGGAACTTCTTAATGAGGTTAATAAGAAGGAAGACACACAACTTATTGTGTTCGGGAAGCCTAAAATAGTTTTGACTAGTACAAGAATAGATGATTTACCAGAAGAAACCTAGGAATTGTTGGGAGAATTTTCTGATATAGTAGTGGATGAACTACCATGTTCCTTGCCACCTATCAGGAGTATAAGCCATCATATTGATCTTATACCTGGAGCCAGTTTACTGAACAAAGCCGCATATAAGTTGACATCATAGGAAAATGAAGAAGTCAAGAGACAGGTCCAAGACTTAATGGACAAGGGATTGATTCAAGAGAGCTTGAGTCCATGCGCTGTTCCAATAGTGCTCAGCCCAAAGAAAGATGGAGGTTGGAGAATGTGTACAGACTCAAGGGAAATCAATAATATTACCATCAAATATAGATTTCCATTAGCAAGGATGGACGACTTAATGAATTGCTTGAGTGGAGCAATTTTTTTTTCAAAGATTGATTTGAAAAGTGGGTATCATCAAATTCAGATGAGAGAAGGTGTTGAATGGAAGACAACATTCAAGACGAATGAGGGACTGTATGAATGACTTGTTATGCCATTTGTCTTAACAAATCCACCGAGTACTTTCATGAGGTTGATGAATGAATTCTTGAAGGATTTCATTGGGAAATTCATCATCGTATATCTTGATGATATATTAATCTTCAAAAAAACAGAAGCAGAGCACTTAAAGCATTTAGTTGCAGTAATGGGAAGATTACAGCAAGAGAAATTGTTGATCAATGTGAAGAAATCATCATTTATGAGAATATAACTTATTTACTTGGGTTTTGTTATCTCTGCAAATGAGTTGAAGATGGATCCAGAAAAGGTAGATGCAATTAAGAAATGGTCGTTGCCGAAGAGTGTGTTTGAAGTTTGAAGCTTCCATGGTTTGGCAAGTTTCTACAGGAAATTTATTCAAAATTTCAGTGGAATTAGCATACCAATGATGGATACGGTGAAGAAAATACACAAGTCTTTTCACTAGACAGAATAAGCAGAGAAGAGTTTCAATCTACTGAAGAAGAGGATCACTGAGCAACCAATTCAGGTTTTGCCAGATTTCAGCAAGACATTCCAGGTTAGGTGTGACACGAGTGGATTTGCAATTGGAAAAGTCTTGAGCCAAGATGACAGGCTGATCACATATTTCAGTGAGAAACTGAATGAAGAAAAGATTAAGTACTCAACATATGACAAAGAATTCTATGCAGTCATACAAGCACTGAAGAAATGGAGATACTATTTGGTTCCTAAAGAGTTTGTTTTGTACAGTGATAATCATGATTTACAATTCATGACTCAACAAGAGAAATTGAACCAAAAACATGTTAAATGGGTTGAATTCATGCAAAATTTTACTTTTTTGATTAAGCATATTTCTGGAACTACTAACAAAGTTGTTGATGCTTTGAGCAGGAAATGTTTGCTTATACAAGAATTCAGGGTCAAGACTTTGGGTTTTGATAAACTCAAAGAAACAGTCTGTTTAGGACTACTTGCAAAACTAACGATAGAGTATGCAAGGTCATAGTGGACATCAGTAGCATAGATAATCTCGTATCTACATAGGTGGTAGAAAAGCTGGAGCTGGAGACTATTGCACATCCAAGCCCATACAAACTTTCATGGATAGAAAAAGGACATCAGGTAAATGTCACTAAACAATGTTTAGTTGAATTTAAAATAGGAGGATATAAAGATGAGATATTATGTGACGTCATTCCCATGGATTTTTTCCATCTATTGCTAGGTAGACCATGGAAATATGACAGAAACGTGGTTCATGACGGGAGAAAAAACATGTACACCTTGGAGAAAAATGGTAGGACACACATGTTGCAGTCGATTAAGGATAACGAGGTGAAAACAGAAATGAGAAACACTGTACTTCTCATGAGTGGGAAGGAAATTCTTAAAGAAGTCAAGAAGAAGGAATACACACAATTTATTGTGGTCAGGAAACCCATAATTGTTTTGACCAGTACGAGAATAGATGATTTACCGGAAGATATCCAGGAGTTGTTGGAAGAATTTGCTGATATAGTAGTGGATGAACTACCTTGTTCGTTGCCACCTATTAGGAGTATAAGCCATCATATCAATATTATACTTGAATCTAGTTTTCCAAACAAAGAATCATATCGGTTGACACCGTAGGAAAATGAAGAAGTTAAGAGACAAGTCCAAGACTTAATGGACAAAGCATTGATTCGAGAAAGCTTGAGTCGATGCGTTGTTCCAACAATGCTCAACCCAAAGAAATATGGTGCTTGGAAAATGTGTACAGACTCAAGGGCAATCAATAATATTACCATCAGATATAGGTTTCCATTGCCAATGATGGATGACTTGATGGATTGCTTGAGTGGAGCAAAGTTCTTTTCAAAACTTGATTTGAAAAGAGGATATCATCAGATTAGAATGAGAGAAGGTGATGAATGGAAGACAACATTCAAGACGAATCAAGGATTGTATGAATGGATTGTCATGCCATTTGTCTTTATGAATGCACCCAGTACTTTCATGAGGTTAATGAACAAATTCCTAAAGGATGTCATTGGGAAATTCATCATTGTATATCTTGATGATATATTATTTTTCAGCAAAACTGAAGCAGAGCACTTAAAACATCTAGTTGTAGTAATGAGAAGATTACAATAAGAGAAATTGTTGATCAATGTGAAGAAATCATCATTTATGAGGACATAACTCATTTATTTGGGTTTTGTTATCTCTACAAATGAATTGAAAATCGATCCAGAAAAGATAAAGGCGATTAAGGATTGGCCATCACCAAAGAGTGTATTTGAAGTACAAAGCTTCCATGGTTTGGCTAGCTTCTATAGGATATTCATTCGAAACTTCAGTGGAATTAGTGCACCGATGATGGATATAGTGAAGAAATGACACAAATCTTTTCACTGGACAGAGGAAGCAGAGAAGAGCTTCAATCTGCTGAAGAAGAAAATCACTGAGCAACCAATTCTGGTTTTGCCAGATTTTAGCAAGACATTCCAGGTCAGGTGTGATGTGAATGGATTTGCAATTGGAGCGGTCTTGAGGCAAGACAACAGGTCGATCACATATTTCAGTGAAAAACTGAATGAAACAAAGATTAAGTACTCCACGTATGAAAAAGAATTCTATGCAGTCATACAAGCGCTGAAGAAATGGAGACACTATTTGGTTCGCAAGGAGTTTGTTTTGTACAGTGATAATCACGCTTTGCAATTCGTGACTCGACAGGAGAATTTGAACCAAAAACATGCTAAATGGGTTGAATACATGCAAAATTTTACTTTTGTGATTAAGCATATTTTTGGAACTGCTAACAAAGTTGTTGACACTTTGAGTAGGAAATGTTTTCTTATGCAGGAATTCAGAGTCAAGACTTTGGCTTTTGATAACCTCAAAGAAATGTACAGTAATGATCCAGATTTTAAAGAGGCATATGAGGCATCTGAGAATCCAATTCTCAGGGACAAAAGCCAATGGACCGAGTATATAATCCAAGATGGATTATTATTTAGGGGCAATCAACTATGTATTCCGAAAGGCTCCATGAGAGAGAATTTATTGAAGGAAAAACACAATGGAGGATTGTCAAGAGACTTCAATCATGATAAAACATTCTCAAAGTTGAATGGCTCATATTTCTGGCCAGGGATGAGGACAGATGTGAAGAAATTTGTGGATATGTGTAGAATTTGTCAGCACACGAAAGGGAAAAGGTAGAATGTAGGATTATATAAACCATTACCCATACCTGAAAGGCCATGGGATGTAGAGAGCATGGATTTCATATTGGGACTTCCAAGGACACAAAGGGGATATGAATCAATCTTTGTGGTGGTCGACATATTTTCAAAAATGGCACATTTCAGAACATGCCAGGAAACCATTGACGCCACTCATATTGCGAACCTATTTTTCAAGGAAGTCATCAGACTTCATGGCTTGCCAAAGAGTGTCATTTCTGATCGAGATACCAAGTTCGTGTGACATTTCTGGAGGACCTTATGGAAGAAGTTCGGGACAAGTTTGTCTTTTAGCTCAGCATATCATCCTCAAACGGATGGATAGATAGAGGTCGTAAACAGGAGCTTGGGAGATTTGCTAAGGAGCTTAGTGACTGAACACCACAGTCAATGGGATCACATTCTGCCACAGGTGAAATTCACTTACAATGATTCACTCAATAAAAGCACAGGGAAGATTCCATTCTAGATTGTGTGTGGAATGCAGCCAAGGGGGGTTTCTGAATTGAGAGAGGCATAACAAGCCGAATTCTGGAGTGCTAGTGCAGAGGAATTTTGCATAAGGAATGAAGGAGCTTCACAGTCGGATCAAGGAGCAATTGCAGAATTCAAGTCAAGAATACAAGCGTAGAGAAGATAAACACAAGTGAGAACTTCAATTTGAAGTTGGTGATTTGATTCTTGCACATTTGAGGAAGGAGAGGTTCCCAAGGGGAACATATAACAAATTCAAGATGAAAAAGATTGGGCCGTGCAAGGTCATAAGAAAATTTGGGGCAAACGCATATAAGATTGAATTACCTGATGGGGTCGGAATCTCACCGATATTCAATGTTGTGGATTTGTACCCTTACAGAGCAGAAGCAGTAGGAGAAGAGGAGGAACATAAATAAATTCAATGGAAAAAACAAATGCCTGTAGCTGTAGAGCCACATATAGAAAACATAATTGAAAAAAGGGTTAGCAAAAAGACCAGGAGAAAAGAGTATTTTGAATACTTGGTCAAATGGAAGGGACATCCAGTTGAAGATGTCAGTTTGGAGGATGAAGAAACAATTCATAGGCATGGATAGACCATGCAAGAGCTCTTGAACAAGAGTTTATGAAAAATTTCAAGCAAGGGAGTATGATGCAGGAGCATCGTACGTAGCTAGCCAAGCAACATAAAGGTGGAAGACAGCTGGAAAAGAACCCATGCACATTTTGAAGTGTTTTAAAGATTAATGGATGGACATTAACGAAATAGCTAAGGGAAGCATAGTTGCATTTATATCTAGATGTTGTGAACATATCGTGAGCGTTGCTCTCATCTGTCGAATGTAGAGGCATTTATGCGTAATGAATGCAAGTAGGTAGATTTAATTAAATAGATTAGATAGTTTAGAAATGTAGGAGGTAAAATGGATATCTACACCCTCACCCTTGTATCTTTGAAAATGGGATGATCATTTAGATTTGATAAGTGGTAGAGCTGTAGAAGAGATTTGTAGAGAAGAACCCATGTACAGGAGCACTTGAGTTAATATATGAAACTTTGACTCAATTTTCATAGTGTTATGATGCTTGTTGTTTACATTAGTTAAATGGTATGTTTATAGTTATTTTGTTTCTCTGTTATGCATTTATTTCAATTTTGTATTATGTGTATGATTTCATGTTGAATGTATGAAGTCCCTGAGAGAGGAAGAATGAGTTTCAAATGTTTCTCTCCCTGAGAATTCTTGCAAGGACTGCAGTGAACATCCACTAGGTGTGCGTTGACAAGGGTTTGAGTTTTATCTCAGAAAGCTCAGGAGAGATATCGTTGTTCTCATACCAGCTGAAGTGCAAGTGAAGCACAAATCCATGCAAGGTGTGCGCAGGCCAATTGAAGCATTGGATTTTACAAATCCAGAAAGAAGATTGAGAGACTATTGTTTCAAAGAGTGCACATGGTCGAAGATTCAAATAACCTGAGGATATTTGAAAGTTTACCACAAGAAGTGCGTTCATGGATCCTTTTGGAAGTTTGAGTTATAAGAGGAAGATCAGGAAGGATAACACCTTTGAAGTGTTCAAAGGGAGATAGAGATTGAAATCATCTCATAGAAGTCAAGTTCAGGAGGGAGAACACCAAGTCATTTGGGAAAAAGTCATTGAGAAGTGAATCGGGCAGTCAAAATTCTCCATGGAGAACTCACGAAATTGCGAGGACCATGGGATCCAGAGGAGTTTCAAGGTGGTTAGGAGTCGAACGAACCACCACCCTGATATCAAGAATCAACGTGAACCATTGATCGTGATCAGTTTGATCTGTTAGACCATTTCGTGAATTTCGAGATTCGTAAGTTTGGAGTGCAGGCCAAAATCCTTGGTCACTCTAATTCCTGAATCATGAAAGAGATTATCAGGGGTGGAATTGAATGGTAGAGACACTTCGTGGAAAAGTACTGAAATTTCATGAACCGTTGGATCTTGCAGATCTGTGAGGAAGTCAAGGTTGAGCGTCTTTTAGTGTTCAAAAGCTTAGGAGAAGTAGCAGATGTTGGATGGGAATCAACGGGAGCCATTGATCTCACATGCAAATTTCACTATTTCAGGAATTCAGGGATTGGCGCGACAAGTGATTTTCGAGTCTAGAGTTTCAAACTCCCAGTTCGCGAAATCTCAAAAATATCAGGACCATTGGATCAAGGGAGGATCACAGTCGTCGATCCTAGCAAAGGCAAAATTTCGAAGTTTCGGGAATCATAAGGGCAGAGGAATGACTTTTGGATGTTCACTCAAAGTATCGAAAGATGAAAATAGTGGGTAACAAGTGGCGTGTTCTTGTCGCATTGGAGGAGTCAACCTTCATTGACATTTCGCATTTCGGCAATTGTAAGAGTTGTGACATTATATCAAGAACCTCCAACTCGTGAAGCCCAAAATCTTTCATAGGTTAAACGAAGGGTTCAATTAAATATTTGCATGGTTTGGAAAAGATCCTATGCTAATCTCGACCCCAGGGGAGGGGGTCTGCGCCACCAAGCATAATGTTCTTGAAATTGATCTCTTGTTCAGAATTTTCATTGTGCCTCATCGAGAAAAAACCTAGTCTCAAAGATCTTCCAACAAACACTTTTTTGGGAAACAAAATGATGGTGTCGGTTCCCCTCTAGTTCAAAATAGGTGCCTCAGATCCAATGCAGCCAACGTTTGATCCATCCAAGTCTCAGTTTTAGTTTTATCATGAGTTGTAACTTGGCTCCTCAAGCCATTCACGTACATGTTGGCAATTTTTTCTGGGGGCATACAATTCAAACCGAGCACCATAATAACATGTTATAAGCTCATTAATTGCTATTTGGCCAAGGCCCACACGATGACCCTACCCACAATTTCCCAACATAGAGTTCTTTAAAACTGATCTCTTGTTTAGAATTTGCACTATGCCTCATTGAGTAAAACCATGGTCCCGAAGATCCTCTAAAAAACACTTTTATGGGAAATATATTGACACTCGAGGGGGCCCACTAGTTGAATACCAGTTCTCCAAATCCAATTCAACTAACGGTTCATCCATCTGAGCCTTGATTTGAGTTTTATTGCGAGTTGCAACTCGCCTCCACAAACCATTCAAGGACATATTGGAAATTTTGTCTAGGGGCATAAAATCCAAAACGAACAACATAATAGAGTTCCATAATCTCCAACACAACTATTTGTACAAGGCCCATGTGACCACGCTACCCACAATATCGCAGTTGATCCAAGTGGATATTGGTGGCCACCCACCTATTCCAAATGGCTCCTCTTGTTCATTTTTAGTTCAACACATTCTTCTAAACTTATTTGTAATTGTGGGTTCTACACTTTTGGGGCTGCCTAAATCCATACACATCTTCAAGGTGGATATTGGTGGCCTCTCACCTAATCTAACTGGCTTATTTTGTATGTTTTCATGTCAACACATCTTGTTGTACTTCCATGGCCATTTAGGAGCCTTAAATTGTTTTTTTTGTCTCACCACAGTCAAACTGTAGATGGAGTCATATTTTGATGGTGTAATGTGTATTTATCTGGAAAAAAATTTCCAGCGGGCTATCACGCGCCTAAAACAGAGGTCATACACAAAATTTATGACCTCAAAAAGTTGAGGTACCAACTTACCCATAGGCGCCCACATGACTTTTGGCATTTCACCTCCTAGGTTTAGGATTTTGGATGTTTATGGTTTTGGAATTCATGAGTGATATCAAAAAGGCTTCCAGAGCCTCATTGTAATCATTTATGCTTAGAAGGATGCACATAGCAGCCACATCTCTTCTCAGAGATAGCTACCACCATTCCAGCAAATGTTTCAGTTTGGCAATTTTACAGTTTCAGCCTATTTCATTTATTCAATAGAAGATATTGTTCACTGGATATTTTTTTTTTCTTCATATCTCTTTGTTTATTGTATTCATTCTATTAATCAATTTTTTATGCTCCTAAATCTAGATCATTGGTATTAGAGCGTTCTTGTTTTCATTTATTTTTCTTCGTGCATGTCTCCGACAAGATCTGGGTACAAAAAGTTGGGACTTGAACCAATCGAACCATTGAAATATCAGCCACATTGAGCCCGACAACAACCCATGGGGGACAAAAATAAAGATGATGGAGCAGAAGATCCTATTAAAATGTTGCTTGAGAAAGCCCACACGGGACAAAGGAAAAAAATGATAGACAACTTTGCGTAGATCCTTCGATGACTACCCATAGACGAAGCATATTCATCAAGCGACCATGCAACCCCCTTCATGGTACAGGTAAATTTTTATATTACATTAGTCGAACGATTGACATATGGGGATGTTGTAGATAAATGATTGAATCTTCTTGAAGGATATTTTTCAGTCCACAATTTTTTCGATAGGGAAAATATTACTTTTTCACTCCTCAAGGTCATCCCCCATGTTAAGGACTAGTGAGATACCTACTCTAAGCAAAGGGTCATAGAGGAATATACAATATTTTTGGTTTCCCCTACATGGGATTCCTTCCGGGACACCATTAGAGAATAATACTACCCTGTTGGAAGCTACGCGGACCAATACACCAAATGGACCATCCTGCGTCAAGAAAGGGACTAGACAGTACCAGATTTAACCAATATTTTCCATACCCTGCACACCAAATTGGGTATCAAATACTCTGAGTGACATATGGTGCTCAAATACCATGATTTTTTGCATAGATACATTCAAAAAGAAATGTATTTTATGGACATCGCCTCATTGGGCACGACTTATAGATATGCTGTCAAGATCAAGCATAAATTTAAGCAGAAGAGGTGAGAGTTTGGATATGCAAACTCCTCATAGCATATGTATGGAAAAGGTGGCCCTGACACACCCACCAAGTCATCCAAGTGGATATCTATGGCCATCCACCTTTTCCAACTGACTCAAAATAGTTTTCTGGCAATTATCACAACTTACTATTTTTAGCTCTTTTAACTTTTGGGGCCATTTTTAGGGCCTAAATGAAGGTTTTTCAGGATAGATCTTCTCAATTATAGCCAAAAGCTATGATTGAGCCCCCAAAATGAATATCCTTGACAATACCTTTCCAACGAGCTACCGTGCGCCCCAAATGGAGTTTGTATGCCAAAGTTAGGGTTTTGGATTTTATTTATGATAAAAAGGCCTTTGGAGCCTCATTGTAAAATCATCTTCTTGCGAATGCCAGTAGTCTTCACATATCTTCTCAAAGATAAGATTGCACCATTCTAGTGAGTCTTTCACTCTGTATTTTTATAGTCTTTGTACATTTTCATTTATTGATAGAAAATTGTGTATTACTGTATCTTTGTGTTTATGGTTTCAACTTTGATACATTTCTATTGTATTATTTAATATATGAGATATCTCTATGCATTTATTTATTATATATCCACTCTCACTTCGTGTAAAAAATAATCTGGATCAGTGGTATCATAGCAGGTTGTTGTTGATTATTTTTCATTGCATGTCCCCGACAAGGTCCGAGTATATAAAGTTGGGTCTTGAGCTTGCTCTCTTGAGGATAATCGCTCTAGCACACCCAAGAAACCCTCAATGGTGGAAGAAAATGAAAACGACAGAGAAAATGATTCTATCAATCTATTACTTGAGAAATTTCTCATGTGACAAAGGGACGAAATGATGGAGAATTTTTCCCACATCCTTCAACACTTTCCAATAAAAATTGATGCAGAACCCCTATCCCAAGGGGTCCAGCTGACCTCCCGGACACAAATATCCTATTTTCCTTGAGACGAAGAGGCCCTCAGGTCCCTGCTGGAACCCTTGCAACAAATAAACCACAAGCCTTCAACATAACCCTGCCTGCATGAAGAGGTGCTAGGCACAGGTCCTCTCCCAATACAACCGCGTGATATGACCGCGGGCCCAACTCTATTAGCACTTCGCAGTTCGCAGTTTCCGGGATGTTGAGGTGAAGCGACTCAACACCTCCACCTTTGAAACCCCAAAACACTATTAGGGCCTAGAAAAGGCTAGCCCCCCTTTTCAACGAGTTTGAAGTGACCCTCCTTTGAGGACTGGGTCCCAACCTTTAAATTTCTCCTGGGATTTCGCAATTCGTGAAATCTACGAATGATGCTTCCTCTTTCCTTTCAAAACCCCAACTCCCAAAACTCAACGAGCGACCCTGCTCCCACTAGATCAATGGCTCAGATCTCCTGTGAGTATTACACACCGGATGAACCTTCGCCTAACCTACTCGCAGCTTATTATGATCGGATGCCTCTCGTAGTTTCAGCACTCTCCCTTGGAAGTGCTCCATCGTTCACTCGAGCTTCGATGAACCTTTTGAAAATTCTCCTAGACATCTACCCATATGAACTTAGAGTTTGCGCGACTCTAATCTCTACCTCCCTTCGAGATATTCAAACTTTTTAACCGTCCTGAGCTTAGATTTCTTTGTTGGCTTCTGGATTCAAAGAATCCTTGCGCACACACTTATCATGGCTCTGTGATAACCTCCAGTTATCCACGATGTTAACTCTGTGCACTGCTCGCAACAGAGATTCTCCAACCACTCTGTGGGATTGAATAATTTCAATTCCTCCCTCATCCTGTGCACTCCTTGCATGACTCTATGCCTCAATGAAACCTCTATTGATATAAGGCAACGTTACCCCCCTGATCTTTTTGAGATAAAACTCAGAACTCTATCACACACTCTATGTGGACCCTTCACTGCACTCTTCTATGTTGATCTGTTCTATGCTTATATTCCTGGCTAGAGTTCTGCAACCTCTCTCTGATTTTACTGTGGAGCTCCTGCATTCCTGCTGAAAAATATTCAGCGCTAGCACTCTGAAATTCATTCCGCTCTAAGTCTTTCAACTCAAAGACTCCTCTTGGCTGCATTCCATATACTATCTGAAATGGGTTCTATCCTGTACGCCTATTGGGTGAATCGTTATATGAAAATTTTCCCTGTGGTAGAATCTAATCCCACTGGCTGTGGTGTTCAACTACCAAACTCCTCAATAAGTCCCCCAAACTCCTATTCACTACCTCAATCTTTCCATCCATCTGAGGATGATATGCTGAGTAAAATATAAATTTGTCCCCAATTTCTTCCATAGGGTCCTCCAGAAGTGACCAACAAATTTGGTATCTCGATCTGAAACAATACTCTTAGGTAAGCCGTGAAGTCTAACAACTTCTTTGAAAAACAGATTTGCAATGTGAGTTGGATCACTAGTTTTCTGACATGGTATGAAATGTGCCATTTTTGAAAATCTTTCAACTACCAAAAATATGGAGTCACAAATCCTCTGTGTCATCGACAGTCGCAAAAAAAAATCCATGCTTACCGTATCCCATGACCTCTCTGGTACTGGAAACGATTGATACAACCATGTATTTTGTCTTTTCCCCTTTACATGATGACAAATTCTACATCTATTCATGAATTTCTTGACATCCATCCTCATCCATGGCCAATAGTATGAGCCATTCAATTGTGAAAAAGTCTTATCATGGCCGAAATGTCTTGTCAATCCCCCACTATGTTTTTCCTTCAAGACATTCTCTCTCATAGAGCATTTCAGTATACACAATTGGTTTCCTCTGACCAACGGTCCATCATGAATCAAGTATTCATTCCATTGGCTTCTGTCTCTGAGAAATGAATTCTCACATTCTTCATAGGCTTCTTTAAAATCTACATCATCTCTGTACATCTCCTTGAGATTGTCAAAACCTAAAGTTTTCACTCTGAACTCTTGCAAAATCAAACATTTCTTGCTCAATGCATCAACAACCTTATTAGCAGTTCTAGAAATATTCTTTATAATGAAAGTAAAAATTTTCATATATTCAACCCATTTTGCATGCTTTTGGTTCAATTTCTCCTGTCGAATTACAAATTGTAAAGCATGGTTATCGCTATACAAGACAAACTCATTTGGAACCAAGTAATGCCTCCACGTGGAATATTTCATCTTGGTCTCATTCAACTTCTCATTGAAGTATGCAATACACTTGTTTTCTTGACTTAAGACCGCTCCAATCGCAAATCCACTTGCGTTACATCTGACTTGAAATGTTTTGCTGAAATTTGGCAAAACCAGAACTGGTTGTCCAATTATTCTCTCCTTCAACAACTTTAAACTTTTCTCCACTTCTTATGTCCAATGAAATTATTTGTGTATTTACTTGACTGTTTCCATCATCGGTGCACATATCTCACTGAAATTCCTGATGAACTTCCTATAAAAACTAACCAATCCATGGAAGCTTCTGACTTCAAATATACTCCTTGGTGATGGCCAATATTTGATTGCTCTTACCTTTTCCGGATCCATCTTTAACTCATTCGCAAAGATCACCAAACCTAAGTAAATGAGCTATGTCTTCATGAAAGACAACTTTTTCAGATTTATCAACAATTTCGCTTGTTGCAACCTCCTCATTACTGTAGCTAAATGTTTCATATGTTCTCCTTCGGTCTTACTAAAGATCAATATATCATCAAGATACATGATTACAAACTTCCTAATAAAATATTTCAAGATTTCATTCATCAATATCATAAAAGTATTGGGCACATTCGTCAAACCAAATGACATGACAAGCCATTCATACAGTCCTTCATTTGTTTTGAATGTTGTCTTCCATTCATCACCTTCCCTCATTCTAATCTAGTGATATCTTCTTTTAAAGTCAATTTTTGAAAAAACATTTGCTCCACTCAAGAAATCCATTAAGTCATCCATCTTGGGTAAAGGAAATTTATACCTGATGGTAATCTTATTTATAGCTCTTGAGTCTATACACATTCTCCAGTCACCATCCTTTTTCGGACTTCACACCATTGGTACAATGCATTGGATCAAGATTTCTCTAACCAATCCTTTATCCATCAAATCCTAGACTTGCTTCTTGACCTCTTCATTCTCCTGCATCATCAATCTATATGCTTCTTTGTTTGGTAAACTCGCTCCCAGTATAAGGTATATGTGATGACTTATGCTCCTGATGGCTGGAAACGAACAAGGTAAATTATCCACCACTATATCAACGAAATTCTCCAACAGTTCTTGAATTTCCTCTGGTAGATCAGATATCTTGGTACTGGTTAAGATGACTCTAGGTTTTCTCACCACAACAAAATGCATTTCTTCTTATTTCTTGACCTCCTCAAGAATTTCCTTCCCACTCATGAGAAGTATAGTATTTCTTGTTTATTATTTAACCTCCTTGTCTTTAATTGGAAACAACATGTGTGTTCTACCATTCTTCTCTAAGTTGTATGTGTTCTTTCTCCCATCATGAACAACATTTTTGTCATATTTCCATGGTATACCCAACAAAAGATGACAGACATCCATGGAAATAACATCACATAAGATTTCATCTATGTAACCCCCTATCTTAAATTCAACTAAACATTGGTTAGTGACAGTTACCTGATGTCCCTTTTGTAACCACAAGACATTGTATGGGCTCAGATGTGAAACAATGTCCAATTCCAACTTCTCCACCATTTCTGTGGATACCAAATTATCTGTGCTTCAACTGTCCACTATTACCTTGCATACCATATCCTTGGTCCTCAAGTAGTCCTAA
>SNQJ01S0211498.1:0-15899 GCA_010110895.2 Picea sitchensis | reverse complement strand
CAAGTAAACCTATTAAAACTATTCAGCAAGTAAACTAATCAAAACTATCTAGCAAGTAAACTAATCAAAACTATTCAGCAAGTAAACTCTATTCTTAAGATAAAACTCATAATCTTTTCTAATCTGCAAAGGAAAATCTTAACCTACTTAATCAAAAGCATCATGACAGTATTCATAGATTAATCAAAAACTATTCTTAATATACAATAACAAGACACTTCAAAGATGATGATTATGTCTTCGGTGTCTAATAACATCACGATGGCATCTAACGATTAGTGATAGCTCAAGAGGAATGAATTCAATATTGACTTCTATGGAGAAATGAAAATTATGAATCAAGCAATCTAACGAGAGCTTAGCCATCATAGAATAAATATTAACTATCCTGAAAATCCATGTGATCTCTCAATTTCATGCATCAATCATCGATGATAAGAAAACACTATTATAATTAATTCAAATGCACTCTTTATGCTAACTCAAGTAAATTCACAAGGCTATAAACTTATGATTAAAACCTTAATTCAAATTCAAACTTCTAATTAAAATCATAACTCAAATATAAAACTGAGATTTCATAAATTAAACAAAGCTTAATTCTATCATTAAAAACTCAAATTGCAAATTAGAATGCTTGTAAAAACATAATCCAAAACCTAATTCTATTTTAGCACACTAAGACAAGATTGATAATAAAAATAGATTCATGAAAATATGACTGAACTAAGAATGAAATCAATTAACAAAACTCACAACTATTACTCCATCGAAACTTACAAAAAGAAACTCTATATTAAACTAGTACTTTGTTTTAAAGACTACTCTATTTCAACCTACAGAAATCAAATTAAATTTTAACACACCAGCAAAGTTAGTAGCTTGCAATCCATTTACTAAAATAAAATACACAGCATAATAGATAGCTATCTCCTAGAAGCAACCTGCAAAAGGGAAATTAAACAATTAAATGATGAACAACAAACACACAGCATTTAAAATGACAAAACACATATAACAAGGAAATGAAGTAAATGATAACTACACAACTGAAATAAGAAATCTATATATCTAAGTATTCACCCAAACCACTGGTGGGCCCCCCAGCAGGTCGTGGCTACTCCTCAACAGCAAATCGCAATCTTAATCAACACGGTTTTTTCATTAAATTAAAAAACGCAGTCTTAACACAAGTTTGCAGAGATGTCTCAATTACATAGTGAAATGCATTCGAACAATTCTTCTCTAGTCTGGCCACCACTGGTGGTATTTATAATGATTACAATTTGAGAGGTCAACCACTGGAAGGGTTGACCTCCTCCAAAAATGGTAAATCCCATTAAATACACTCTAACAGCCTTTAGCTTCTAGAAGCTGAATGAGCCACTCAACAATTAGCATAATTGCTTAATCTGAGATGTCAAGAACTCAATGGTTGGAGGCCATGAGGGGGAACAAAACCCAGGTTGTTGATTCGCCCAACATAGGCTACCAATATAAACAACTGCCAACTCGCCTACGCTCCAAGTGTTGGATGCGGTGTCGGATGAACCGGATCGGGTGTTGGATGAAGTGTTGAACAAGATACTGGATGGAAAATTGCATTGTGAATTCGCCATGTGACACAAAGATCACACATTAGATCCTTATAAACATTAATCTAATGGAATCTAACTCAAAACCATTGCAAAACATCAATTACGCATGTCTGTTATAAATCCATGATGAATTGATACAAAATCCTTCGAAAACTTCTTCAAAATGGTTAATAACAGAGATAATACCGGTACAAAAAGGATTCAATCATCATCATAAAACAACCAAATCATGAGCCCAATATTACCCCCACACCTAAGGATTTCCAGGTCCCACTGCAAACAAACATGAATTGCCCAATATGACTAGACTTGTTGAGAAGGGGATGGATTATCTTTAGAAGCTTCTTGCCCTGAAGACTTTGTCTTGGCCCTCTTGTGGTGTTTCAATTGTGCACGGAGGCTACGATTGTCATTGGTAATTTTATCAACCAATCGTTGGAGGGAATTCACCTTTGCTTGTAATACTGTATTATCATGGTGGAGATGCTTATCCATGGTCTTCCTCTCTTCCAACTATTGCAGCAGCTGACAATTTTCCTGTTGTAATTTTACAATGGCTGGAGTATGATCAGATATCTCATAGGAGGGATTGGATCCCTTGAAAGATGTAGAGAGTATATCAGTTTTGGGATCTGATGTAGGTATCTGTGAGGTAGAAGTAACAGAGGGTTTATGAGGGGGAATGGGTTCGGATTTTTCTTCTCTATCAGGCTCCAATTATTCTATAGAAACTTCCCTAAGTATTTCATTGGGGCTTTCGATATCGGAATATACTTGGATAGGATCTGAAGTGCCTGGGTGTTTTACATTAGGCTTTCCACTTTCATTCCAGGTACTTTTTCGAAAAGATCCTCCTTTGAATCGATTGGCTCCTCTCCTATTTGTAGGGACTATAGGGAAATATTGTTGAATTACCTATTGCAACTGTTTGGGTGTAGGATCAATAGATGTTGAGCACATTGGAGAGTTATCAATAGGATTTTTATTTTTCTTGCCTGACAAGGCTGCAAGGGTATCAACAAGTTTCTTAGTCTTTTTTTTCCGGTAGAGGGATATCTTGAGTAGGAGGGTTTGGAGTCTTCGGAGAATGGGGTTTCGATGGAGTAACATTCCCTAGATCAAGTGTTTTCTTGTTGGTTTTGATTGTGATATGGGGGTTTGAAAATTGATAAATGAATTCATCCCATGTCTTCCCCTGTTTTTCCAACTCAGCTGAAAAATCAATTTGATGAAGTTGTGGTGGAATAGGCTATTATGAGGATTGGCCACATTCTTTCATACTTGGGAAGACATCTTCTCAAGACTTTTCAAGAAGTAAAAAGGAAAATTCAATGGCTTGTTGAATTGGAAATGAGCTAACAGTCTAAAATGGCAAGCTTTAAAAATAGAGTATCTACATTCACAAGTGATAATTCTAGTGATGAAAATCAGGGGGTTAATTAGCTCATCTTCAATCCACTCCTTGGAGTATCCCTTAGCTCCAGAAACATTCTGAAACTCGGGCTTGAAAACCCTGTTGTATCTTGGTCGTGGCAACTGGTGGTGTTTGAACCAATGATCTCCAACACTTGGAAGCTTCGTGGCTAAGGAAATTGACTCCTCAGAGACCAAGAAGGTTAGATACCCCACGCGTGCCATCCTCCCATCGAATCTGAGGGTGAATTGCAAATAAACGACATCATCGTGGCCGTGTAGATAAGCCAAGAATGGCCCCCACCCTATGCGAAGAAAGACCTCCCTACACTATACGAATTCGGGGATATCCAAGAGGTCGTCATAGAAGGACGGACCATATCATTTGGGCATGGTTATAGTGCGGAGGATGAGTAGAGGAGCAGAATTGGACAGAGGAGCGAATTTGGGCAGAGGACGAACGCAATTGGGTAGAGGATGAGCACAATACAATGATCATGCATGAATGAAATAACAATTTGGAGCTAACCCTCCAATTTTTAATGTGCTCAAGGTGGAAACGGTTGAATTCATTGATGAATTAATCACACATGAGTTTCCATGTGTGACTATGATTGCGCCTATTTTGAATTTGAAGAGTATATTTTGGAGGAAAATCTAATGATGAGAGAATTAGATCAATGTCCAAGTCTTTGACTTGGACATTTGATCATAAAAATGTATTTAACGATTGTATCATTTAACTATCAAATTCCATTTAACTATCTCATCATACAACTGAACAACCAAATTAATTCAAACGATTCATGTTTACCTGAAACCGTGGTCATTTACTGTGTGTATGCACCTCTTCCAATCCTTCATATGGTGTGTCATCCAGTCCTCCATATGGCACCCCATATGGTCTTCCAAATGGCACTCCATACGGCACCCCATATGGAAATCCATATGGTACTCCTATGCAAAATGGAATTTCTTCATCCTGTAATGGATGTTTTATCCATAACACTCAGTCTTAAACACTTTTGGCAGTTAAGGTGAATAGGAGCAGAGACAGGATAAGAGTGTTCCACTGTTACTTACTTTTTCATCGTGCTCGTACAATCTGTTCCTCTATCTCACATATTATAGGGCATGTAGTCACAAGTCTATAATGAACCATCTATAAATAAAAACCAATTAAGTGGTATGTCAAAGAAATATACAGTAGGTTTATAACACACAATGTGTTTAGCATTTCAATAAAAAAAAATTGTTGATATAATAGCCCATATCATGAAAACAATATATAGAATTTTTTACAAAGATTCTACTTATTTTTCTATTGGATTATAAATAGGCAGTGTTGTCATTTTTCAGAGCATGAAACCCCTACCCCACTCCTAAGTATTGTGACACCTCACAATCAAAAATATAGGAAACCAGTTAATTTTCCCAATAGCCGAAAATTTACAGCTTGTTAAGTGTAGAGATAAATTTCACATATCGGTCTGACGAGACGGTTAGAATATGGCCCCACCTATAGGATAGAATATACTACATATAGTTAAGAAGAGGTAGGCAAGAGAGTTTCAAGATAGTCTCAAAGTTAGTTCCCAATGGAATATTTATGGAGTTCATTAACCCTAGCTTAACCATACATACTTCATTTTAGCTTTGTCTACAAGTAATGTTGTACATCAGGACAAGTTTAAGATTTAGGAATTTCTTTTTTTTTTTTGTCAGATTATCATCCTCACTAGGTAGAATGCTTTGCTGCCAGCAAGAATGTTCAGTACTCCGGTGGGTTTACCTAGTCATACCATAGGCCGGTACCTACTTCCAGCAAACCTGTTCAGTATCCCGGTAGGTTGGCCTCTTACACCCTCAAATAATGGCCCTCCATCTTTTAAGATTTTAATATAAGATTGCTTTGTGAAAGAAGATTGGGGGACAGCTCTGAAAAAACTTTTCTTTTTTCTTTTCATTTTTAGATTGGGATGGTATTTATGTTAGATGATGAATTTCCTTTAGGTATTCCTTATATATTGTCCTGATGTAAGGAGTACTTAAGCGGACGTAGCCTATCTAAAGATATGATATAATCAATCATTTTTAGTGTGTAGTGGATGGTACCATTGGGAAAGAACAGAAAGGTATCTTTAGACTCAACTCACTTTCTTGTTTTTTAGTTATTGTGATGTTTCCATGGCTAACCGCTAATCAAACCTCCTCGTTACTCTTTAATAAATATACTTTACTCACTTACTCAAGGTTATTGGGGAAACTGTACGAGTAACCTCTAAGTTTGATGGTTAAGGTGTCACTTCCTTATATCCTAGTGGTGAAGGTTTAAGAGCAGTTGCTAGTAAAGATGCCTTGAGAAAAAGAAGATGGAAATCTTTGCAAAAATGTTGCTAATTACAGCAAATCATTATTCAATTGATTCTTAACAGACAACAAGGTTCAAATATAGAAATATTTTGAAGGAAAATACTTCCTTTATATCTCCTTGAAGCTGTCTACTCCTGGTGAAATAAATACCTACAAAAATCTCTAGAATTGTCTATCAACATACTTCAAAATTATTTACATATGTACAGTTGAAAATTCAGAAAAACATTCAAGAACAAAGGGGGACTTCCCTGTCTACTAAGTCCAATGCCTTGTCAATTGACATGACTTCTAGGAAATCTTCTTTGGAAGTGGGTCTGTGATAAAGTTTGAGGCGGTGTCCATTTACTACGAAGGAGACTTTTCCATCGTCAATTGTTTTAATTTTCACAACCCCATTGTCATACATGGTGACTACCTCATAAGGATACAACCACCGAGTGGTAGGTTTTCCTTTCAAGGTTTTAAATCGAGAGTTAAACAACAAATCCCAATCACCAGGTTGGAAGTGTTTCTTCTTAATAAACTTGTCATGCCACTTGCTCCTCTGGTTTTGGACTAATATTGTTCGTTGGATAGCATCTTTCCTGGTCGCATCCAACTCATTTAATTATAGGGCTCATTGTTTATGAGCCTCATCTAAGTTTAATCCCAATTATGTGGCAATACGGAAGGTCCTTACTTGGAATTCTATTGGTACAAGTACTTGTTTCCCATACACTAGATCATAAGGGGTATGCCCAGTGGTGTTTCTCCAGGTGGTCTGATATGCCCACAAAGCCTCTGGAAGCCTATCAGCCCAATCCCGATGATGCAATTGAACAGTATTGGTTAATATAGCTTCCATAAATTTGTTTTTGGACTCTACCTGACCATTAGCTTGTGGGAGGTATGGAGAAGACTTGCAATGCTTGATCCCATATTTCTCTGTTAGTTCTCTCATCAGCTTGGAAGTGAATTTAGTGCCTTGGTCTGTAACAATTTCACGAGGAACACCAAAGCGGGTGAATATGTCTTCATAGATGAATTCGACAACGGATTTTTCTGTAGCCCTGAATAGGGATTTTTCTTCTACCCACTTGGTAACATAATCTATACAAACCAAAATATAATTTTTCTTACGAGACATGGGTGAAATTGGTCCTACAACGTCAAGGTCCCATTTCTCGAATGGTTCTATCATAACTTGGGCATGCAAGGGAATTTCATCAGTTGACGTGGGTCTTCCTATCCTTTGACAACTATCGCAACTCCTCACATACTTGGCAGCATCCTTAAAAATGCTAGGCCAATAGTAACCTGAATGTAACACCTTATATGTTGTACGTTTGTCAGAAAAATGGTCACGACATGGTCCATCATGACAACTTCGTAGGATTTCTTGTATCTCATCTTCTCGGACACATCTACGAATAATCAAGTCTGGACCAGTACGAAAAAGGTCATGGCCAACCCAAGAGTAATTGGCACTTTGCATAATAATTCTATGCTTTTCATGAGGTGACAAATGAGATGGTAACTTCCTAGTAGCCAAATAGTTTTCCATATCTACAAATGATGGATTATTTATAGAAAGCACAAAAAGGTGTTCGTCTGGGAAACTATCATCTATAGGAATATCATCATCCTCATTTTTTATGCGTGAAATAAAATCATCTACCAAATTCTCCTTTCCAGTTTGGTCAAGGACGGTGATATTAAACTCTTGCAATAGCAGGATCCACCTAATCACTCGGCCATTAGTTATGGGTTTATTCATGAGAAATATAATGGCAGAGTGATATGTATGTACAAATACTTCGTAACCTATGATGTAGTGGAGAAACTTATTGATAGCATGAACTACTGCCAAGAATTAATTTTTGGTAACTGTATATTTTAACTCGGCAAGGGACAAGTTCTTTCTCACAAAATAAATGGCATAGGATTGTTGGTCTTCTTTCGGCCCTAATACTCCTCCTATTGCAGTGTCGGAGGCATTAGTGGATATGTGAAATGGGAGAGACCAATTGGGCCCCCTAATAATTGGTTCCACAGATAGCTTACCTTTAAAAGTTTCAAAGGCGGTTTGACACTGCTCAGTCCAAAGAAAATCAACATCCTTTATTAACAATCCAAACATGGGTGCAGCAATCTTTGTGAAATTTTCAATAAATCATCAGTAGTATCCGGCATGTCGAAGAAAGATTATCTCCTATTTTTGAGTCTTGGGGGGTGGAATTTTGTTGATGACCTCAATCTTAGTGGGATCGACTTTAATCTCTTCAGATGAAACGTGATGTCCTAGAACTACTCCTTTAGTCAACAACATTTTACATTTTTCATGACTTAAGGACAGGTTCATTTCTTGGCATATGATAAGGAATTTTTCTAAGTTATCTAAGGCTTTGGTAAGTATTTCCATATAGCGTGAAGTCATCCATGTATACCTCCACACAATCATGAATAAGATCAGCAAATATCTCTAGTATTTCTCATTGAAATGTGGCAGGAACATTACACAATCCAAATGGTAAGACCCTATAGGCATAAGTGCCCCAAGGACAAGTGAAGGTAGTCTTGTCCTTGTCCTCAGGTGCTATGAGAATTTGATTGTACCCACTATATCCATCTAAAAAGGAGAAATATTTCTTTCCTAACAGGGTATCCAAGACTTGGTCAATGAAAGGAAGAGGAAAATAATCATTCAAAGTGGCCTTGTTAAGTTCCTGGAAATCAACACAAATTCTCCACTTCCCGGTTACTTTCTTTGGAACCACTACAATATGGGATACCCATTTACTGTCGAAGATGGGATAAATAAATCCGACATTTAATAACTTTTGGATCTCCTCCTTTACTGTATCCTTGAGTGTAGGGTCCATCCTTCTCTGGGGTTGCCTAACAGGTGTTACTTCCCCCTGGGTATATATGTGATGAATGCATGTGTTAAGGTGTATACCCTTCATATCAGTGTATTCCCAGGCAAATGCACCTGATTGTTCTTTAAGGAGACTTACTAACTGGTTTTTTTGGTCTGCATCTAGTCCGGAATTTATATGTAGAAATTTTCCTAGACTAATTTCGTAGGGTATGGTATAAGATGTGGCAGACTCGTCTATATCGAAGATAAAAGATGTAGAATATGAAATCGATGGGTCCAACTGTTCCTAAAATTATTCCCCAAACATGTACTCAAATTGGGGAAAATATTGTGGAAAATCAACACACGTGATATCATAAATAAATTGGTTTATTACATTTTCCATTGTGTTCTCATGAAGTGCCTAGGAATGATCACTTGGAAACACGGGCTCTTCCCAGTCCTCATTCTCGTATGGACATTCAATCCACCATAGATTCTCCGTGATAGGTTGAGTTGGTGGATATATGGTGAGATTTTGTATAGAGAGTCCATTTGAGATGGTCATTTCTCCCTCTCTACAGCCAATAAATGCATTGGATGTGGCTAACCAAGGTATTCCCAAAATAACGGGATGCCCTTTTGGTAGGATCCTTTGAGTGGATGACAAGAAATTCCATTGGGTACTCCCATGAGGCTAAAGTAACTATGATATCATCCAGAATTCCTTCAGGTATAATCCCTGTCTTATCTTCTAATTCCAAAATAGTTGGGGTAGGTCTAAGAAAAGGTTTTAGTTGTAATTCCTCCAAGGTAGTAACAGTCATAACATTGATGACTTCCCCTAGGTGTATGAGAGTGTTCCCAATGGAAACCTCATTAATGGTTATGGTCACTACGGATTTTCCTAGATTCCCATATTTTGCGACCTTAGGCTGCTCTGATATGTACTCGGAAAGTTCTCCTATCAAATGTATTTTTAGAGGATCCTTCTGCTTCCTCCCTGGCTTCTTAATACACAATTCTTTGACCACCTTACTGTAGATTGGAATATCCTTAATGGCTTGTAGCAAGGGAATTTTGACACAGATATTATTCAATTCATTCAAGATGTTAAATTTTGGTCGGGTGGTAGGTTTCTCAATTACTAATCTTTCTGGATAAGGAGGGGCCTTCGTGATTTGTGAAGGTTCATTTTGGGGAATCTTGGGTTCTTGGTTCTTAGGAATAATAACATATTCCCACCTAGTGTCATATGTGGGTTGTTTGTGTATTTCCCCTTCTTCTTCTTCCTAGATGACTATTGAAGACCTCTGTCTGTCCAGAACTTTTCCTAACCTTATTTGAATCTCCTACAATGGAATAGGAGAAATAACATATGTCGGGAAGTCCTGCATCTCAACATTGTGAAGAGGTTGAGTGGGATTATTATTGGGATAAGGCATTGGTTTTTCTGTTAATAATGTTGGTCTTAGGGAGATTACGTCCTGGTATTATTGTGGTTGTTGTGGAATAGGAGGTAAAGGTGGTGGAACAAAACCTGGAAGAAGTTGTGAGATGTTCGGTGGAAACTGAGGGTAAGGATGGTTGGGCGTAGGGGAAGGTGGAGCTCGAGGGTTTCCTTGGTTATTCCATCCTCTCCATCCTTGAATCCAAGGATGGTGATACTGTGTAGACCATTTTTTTCTAACTCAGTGACTTCCACTGTTGTGGTTGTTGATAATAGGGTGGAACTTGAGGTTGTAGATTCAGGTATGTAGGTTTATTCCCTAGATGCCATGGCCTCCTAGGTGCATAAGAGGACTCCTCGAGATCCCCACTTCTATATATTGCTAACAAACTGGGAAATGATGGACATTTTTCAGTTGAGTGGTCCTCTGTGCAGAAGCCACAAACTAAAATGTTATCTAATGGGCATTCCCTTAAGGAATTCTTCCTCCTGCATCTTGGGCAAAATATGCTCATTGTTGCATTTTCCTCCTCCTGCTTCTTTTTAATATTTAGGGTGTCCAAATGGGAACCTATTGTGCTTAAGATATTTGTTTTGAAGTTCTCTAAAAGGTTCCCTATCTATACTCTTGTGATACCACCTGAACTAACTGGTTTTAAGTTTCTACTATAAGGATATCGAACATTCTTCCATGTTTTATCTCTACTCCTCGATTAATTCTTACACATTTCACAAATTTTAGAAAATAGTTTATGGGAGATGTCACCTTATGCCATCGGGTTAAGTATCTCTAGGTATTCTTATGAAATTCCTTTAAGAAAAAGGGCCCTGACTGCATCATCTGGAAGGTCATGGTACTTTGATTTCTGTGATATATAAGCAAACTGTTACATATAATCCTCGAGATTCTCGTCCTCTAACTATTGGATTTTGAAAATATCATTACGAGAATCCTTGGACTTGCAGTAATCTTGGTATTTCTTAAGAAATGTATCTTTCATGGCTTCCCAAGACCTAATACTGGACTTTCCCAACCCCATGAACCATCTTAGTGTAGAGTACTTGAGGGTGGTAGGAAAGAGTTTTAGTTCTTGGGCATCTTGTAAGTATTTGTAGCTCCTGCACAAGATGTCAAAATCAAATAGGAAGGTATTCAGGTCTTCACTTGTTTTACCGTAAAAGGTGGGCAGTGCCGAGAAGGGAATATTTTTCATCTTTGCATTTTGTGTGGTGTCCAAAATTGGAAACCTGAAGGTGGTTTCGGTTTGGTTTCCAACTTCTTCTCCCTCCTCATGTCTTACATGGTTGTGATCCTCCTAATAATTCATACTAGTAGGGTTTCCAAAAAGAGAGTACCTAGATGGTTTTATCCCTGAAGATAACAAAGTATCCCAAGGTTCTTTTCTAAGAAAGGTATCCCTTTTATGGGAAGGTCTTCTGACTGCTTGGATGTCTGGGACTCTACTCGAGTCAGTTGATATTATTGGTGCCAAGGTTTCTGTTTCAATTTGAGAAACATATATTGGATGAACTACCAAACAAATTATTCACCTATTCAGGGTCTATAATGTCTACAAAGTTAGGGTCTCCTGATGGTGGTGAAAAAACAAAGGATGTGTTGGTTGGTTCTATGGAAGGCTCGAGTAGTCTTGCCTCCTATCCCACTATTATTAATGCTTCAATTTTTTGTTATATAGTGCTCCCTGTTAGAGTCTCTTTAGAGACTACTTTAGCTCTTTGGGTTGAGTTAGCCCCTACTTTTCGATATCAATCTGAGGAGTTTATGAGTGGAGTGGATTGTTCCTTCCCCCAAAATGGTTGGAAGGAACCTTGGTTTCGGTTTGGTTTCCAGCTTCTTCTCCCTCCTCGTGTCTTACATGGTTGTGATCCTCCTGATCATCCATACTGGTTTGGATTCCAAAAAGAGAGTACCTAGATGATTTTATCCCTGAAGATAACAAAGTATCCCAAGGTTCTTTTCTAAGAACTCTATCCCTTTGATGGGAAGGTCTTCTGACTGCTTGGATGTTTGGGACTCTACTTGAGTTGGTTGAGATTATTGGTGCCAAGGTTTCTGTTTCAATTTGAGAAACAATTATATTGGATGAACTACCAAACAAAGTATTCACCTGTTTAGGGTCTATAATGTCTACAAAGTTAGGGTCTCCTGATGGTGGTGAAAAAAAAAAGGTTGTGTTGGTTGGTTCTATGGAAGGCTCGAGTAGTATTGCCTCCTATCACACTATTATTTATGCTTCATTTTTTTGTTCTATAGTGCTCCCTGTTAGAGTCTCTTTAGAGACTGCTTTATCTCTTTGGGTTGATCTAGCCCCTACTTTTAGGTATCGGTCTAAGGAGTTTATGAGTGGAGTGGAGTGTTCCTTCCCCCAAAAAGGTTAGAAGGAACCTTGGTCGAAAGGTTTGATTTAGTTTTAATGTATCTTCCCTTTGGGTTCCTAGGTCAGTTCATGAAATAAAACAAAAAGAAAAACTACCATTGGGTTTGGGGGAACCTGTTATAACAGATGCACAGGTTCTTACCTCTCATCTTAAAGTTCCCCCACCACCAAACTAATGCTAAGGTTCAGAAATGATCTATCTCCTAATTGTTTCCTACCTTGAGAAAAATCCCCGACAACGGTACCAAAAATGATGGGTGGTCTATATGCACTAAATCCCTCAATTAAATTGTCAACCCAAGGTAAGTAAACTGAGAGTTGTATCACTATATGTGCCAAGGCAGAAAAGCTAGAGGAAGTATGATATAACTAAGGAGATGGTTTATGTAAGGTTTAATCTACTTAAGAAAATACTATCAATTAGAAAACCCTATTAAAAAACTTGAACTATTTACCCTAAGCAACTTTTAAACAATGGATCGATGGATTGTTCCTAAAGAAGAAAATCAAAACCCTACTTTGAACAAGTTAACCTATTTAATCTAATGAGCAACAACAAGTAATATATTCAATCTATTCAATTTAATGAGCAATAGCAACAACAAGTTAATCTATTAAATCTAATGAGCATCAGCAAGTAAGCAAGTAAACAATCAAACAACTAACCTATTAAAACTTATTCAACAAGTAAACCTATTAAAACTATTCAGCAAGTAAAATAATCAAAACTATCCAACAAGTAAACTAATCAAAACTATTCAGCAAGTAAACTCTATTCTTAAGATAAAACTCATAATCGTTTCTAATCTGCAAAGCGAAATATTCACCTACTTAATCAAAAGCATCATGATAGTATTCAAAGATTATTCAAAAACTATTCTTAATCTACAATAGCAAGAAACTTCAAAGATGATGATTATGTCTTCGGTGCCTAATAACATCACGATGGCATCTAACGATTAGTGATAGATCAAGAAGAATGAATTCAATATTGACTTCTATGGAGAAATGAAAAGTATGAATCAATCAATCTAATGAGAGCTTAGCCATCATAGAAGAAATATTAACTATCCTGAAAATCCATGTGATCTCTCAATTTCATGCATCAATCATCGATGATAAGAAAACACTATTATACTTAATTCAAAAGCACTCTTTATGCTAACTCAAGTAAATTCACAAGGCTATAAACTTATGATTAAAAACTTAATTCAAATTCAAACTTGTAATTAAAATCATAACTCGCATATAAAACTGAGATTTCATAAATTAAACTAAGCTTAATTCTATCATTAAAAACTCAGATTGCAAACTAGAATGCTTGTAAAAACATAATCCAAAACATAGTTCTATTCTAGCACACTAAGACAAAATTGATAATCAAAATAGATTCATGACAGTATGACTAAACTGACAATGAAATCAATTAACAAAACTCGCAACTATTAATCCATCGAAACTTGCAAAAGAAACTATGTATTAAACTTGTACTATGTTTTAAAGACTACTCTGTTTCAACCTGCAGAAATCAAATTAACTTTTAACACACCAACAAAGTTAGTAGCTTGCAAGCCATTTACTACAATAAAAGACACAGCATAACAGATAGTTATCTCCTACAAGCAACCTACAAAAGGGAAATTAAACAATTAAATGATGAACAGCAAACACACAACATTTAAAATGACAAAACACATATAACAGGGAAATGAAGTAAATGATAACTACACAACTGAAATACACAATCCATCTATCTAAGTATTCACCCAGAACATTGGTGGGCCCCCCAGTAGGTTGTGTTTACTCCTCAATATCAAATCGCAAGCTTAATCAACACGGTTCTGTCATTAAATTAAAAAACGCAGTCTTAACACAAGTTTACAGAGATGTCTCAATTACACAGAGAAATGTATTTTAACAATTCTTCTTTGGTCTAGCCACTACTAGTGGTATTTATAATGATTACAATTCGAGAGGTCGACCACTGGAAGGGTTGACCTCCTCTAAAAATGGTAAATCCCATTAAATATGCTCTAACAGCCTTTAGCTTCTATAAACTGAACGAGCCACTCAATGATTAGCATAACTACTTAATACAAGATGTCAAGAGCTCAGTAGTTGGAGGCCACAAGGGGGAACAAAACCTAGGTCGTCGATTTGCCCAGCACAGGCCTCCAATATAACAACCACCAACTCGCCTACGCTCCAAGTGTTGGATGCAGTGTCGGATGAAGTAACGGATCAGATGTTGGATGAAGTGTCGAACGAGCTATCGGATGGAAAATTGCATTGTGAATTCACCCTGTGACACACAGATCACACATTAGATCCTTATAAACATTAAATCGAATTGAATCTAACTCAAAACCATTGCAAAACATCAATTACGCATGCTTGTTATAAATCCATGATGAATTGATACAAAATCCTTCAAAAACTTCTTCAAAATGGTTAATAACACATATAATACCGGTACAAAATGGATTCAATCATCATCATAAAACAACCAAATCACAAGCCCAACATGAGCACTTGCTCAACTTTTCAAATAGTTAATGTTCTCTCATTAATTGTAGCACCACCCTCAAGTGTTGCTCATGTTCTTCTTCAGATTTTGAGTAAATAAGTATGTCATCTAAAAATACAATGACAAACTTATCCAAGTATTCTCTGAAAATACCATTCATTAAACACATGAAGACAGTCGGTGCATTTGATAACCCAAATGGCACCACTGTGAACTCATAATGGTCATACCTTGTAATGAAGGTAGTCTTGCTAATGTATTGTTCTTTAATTCTTACGTGGTGATAACCTAACCTGAGATCAATCTTAGAGAATACCTTAGCATATTTCAGTTGATCAAAGAGATCATCTATCCTTGGAAAAGGATACTTGTTCTTCATAGTTACCTTGTTCAATTGCCTGAATTCAATGCAAAGCCTCAAGCTTCCATCCTTTTTCTTCACAAATAATATTGGGGCACCCTAAGGTGACACACTTGATTGTATATACCCCTTCTTTAGAAGTTCATCCACCTACAATTGCAACTCCTTCAACTCCGGCGTACTCATCTTATAAGGAGTCTTGGATATTGGGGTTTCTCTAGGCATCATATTTATGGAGAAATCAATATCTCTCTTGGGTGGCATCCCTGATATTTCTTTAAATACGTCTTCAAACTCTTTTAGGAATGTGTAATCTTTAATGCTTGGTACTTTATCCTTATGTTCCTCCTCCATATGTGTTGCAAATACTTGACATGCTTTCCTGAATTTTTTCTTCAATTGCAAGCCTGAAACTTCTCTAATGGTTATTGCTCTTGGAATACCCTAAACTGACCTCAAGTTCCCTTCTTCATCCAAGAATGTAAAATCTTTATTATAACATTCTAGAACATCATGATGTCGATCCAACGAATCCATATCGATTAGGCATTCATATGAGCCCAAAGGTATGATATTCAAATATGCCCTTGTGCTTAATCCATTCATGTCCATTGGGAATTCTTTAACCATCTCGTTAATATTTTGTTTAGTTGTTGTAGCTAGCTACACCATCCAATGTTTACCAAGCTTGCTTCTTGGAAAATGAAATCTTTCCACCATCTTAGGATCTAGATAACTATGACTAGCTCCTAAATCAATCAAAATAGAAATGGGTTGGTTGTTGATCTTACATTCCACTTCAATCATATGTAACTAAAACTCAACTTTCTTGTTATCCAGAGTTGCTTATATCCTAGGTACATTTATGCCCATGTCCTCCACTATTTCAGCTTGCTATACATTGTGAACAGTCCTCACTTTTCACCTCTATGAGAG
>SNQJ01S0211497.1:2055-15899 GCA_010110895.2 Picea sitchensis | reverse complement strand
TTATTAAGAAAGATAAATACATTCTAGAAGAATGTGCATGAAATGAAAATAAAATAATTATCAATGAACTAAAACTGATAAATCAAGGAGAATAAAGAGGAACAAGAATTCAAATTCAAATAGAAGTGTGTGAAAAGAAAAGTGGGATGGTAGAAGTTAGAGAGACCTAATAAAAAACTAAAGTAGAAATTCCATGTGCACCCACTAAAACATAAAATGGAGAGGGAGATAAGGGAACAACTAAGAGCAAAAATAGGAATTGTGGGAGTTGGGTGACTATAATTCATTATTTTATAATTTCAACTAGGTCGCTACTCTGCGGCACTTGTGCATATGAGTGACAAATGGGTGGGTGAATAATAGGTAAGTAGTAATTTAGAAAATTACATATTTGCATGAGTTGGACAAGTGAAACGAGCAACAAAACCTATAAATATAAAGCTTAAGCTAAGAGGAAAGCATTTTTTGCACCCTAATGTTGGATGGTTGGCATAATGTTTTTGAACTTTCTATTGGAAATTATTAAGATTTTGGTCCATTGAAGTGTGTTGTAAAGTGGAGATTCTCTTCCAAAGCTTAGTGGCTTCACACTTCTCTTATTGCTAGATTGATACCTTATCTACAACCCCATTGTGGCTAGGGGATCCTTAGGGAAGAAGAGTACCCATAGGAGTTGGTAGGGTGGTCAATCTGTGGATTCACAAAGGATCGACAAGTTGAGACAAAGAGGGAGTTGGGCTCGCAAGTCAAGGAATCAACCATTCAAGGAACTCTATATGGCAACATTCACCAAATAATTAAATTGAAATCGTTGTTGTATTGATATATATAATTTGTACTTAAATGTTGGTAATTATTATGAGTTGATTCAATTTGTAAATGTAGTCATTAGTTTGATAAAAAAATATGGATACAAATTGTCAATTCAATGTGCAACTAACCATATATTTTTAAGATAGGATAATTCTTTTGTATGAAGAAACCATGAGTAGCATAGGCTCATTATTAAAATGTGATTTGTTTTAATAAGAAATCTATAGAATAGGAAAAAATATGGTTTGATCTTTTGAGATAAACTCCACCTACTGTCAAGAACACATAAAACCCTCAAACAACATTATAAATCGCCAGGAAATCTACATTCTCACCAAAAAATATTTCAATTTTACAAGCTCTCTTACCTACCACCAATTATATTTAACCTTTCTTTTATAAACTTCTTGAACTAAAATGATTGTTATAAGCCGTGTTAGGAATAGTGAATTATATCTATATTTTTATAATTTTCCAATTCAAAGCATATGGGAAAAACTAGTCACGTGTACAACCCTACGATATGTTTTGGTAAAAATCGAAATTGTGGAGAGTATAATTTTTTTTTCACATCAAAAAATCAGTTCCACTATTATTCTTATTAGAATCAAATGAAACTTCCAATTACATTAGACATTTTTTTCATGAATGGAATAGTCCTTTTCTGCTCCGGCTGAAACCTGAGGTTGCTTTATTTATCTATTGTACTTTATATCCCAATAGTATTTATGTTTGATGTCACCTTATAGGATATGTAGTTTCCTGTCTCTAATTATAGTTCCATTGGCATTCTCTTCAAAATATAGCTACCCTAGTTTATCCTTGAGATCTTCTTGGATAGGTTGTCCGCAATTTTATTAAACTTCCTATGAATGTGCATGAAGTTTAATGTTTCAAAGCCTTGCTTTAGTGAGCTAATCTTATCCTTCCAATGGCTAAGATAGATTAGATCTAGATTTTCTTTGTCACTTATCCAATCAATGGTGACCTTTGAGTCCCCAGCCACCATTAAATTCTTGAAAGAGAAGTGTGTGGCAAGAAGTAGGAGTCCCCATAATCCCATCAACTCAACTTTCATATTGTTCCCCGCTTCTCCAACAAAATGTTCTTGGAAGTTGTGTCTAGGTGTGATTTTTAAGTAAATACCTATACCACAATTGTCTGTTGATGTTGCACCATCAAAGAAACCAATAGGGTTGTTATTGAAGTAGATTGGGTTTAGTAGTACTATTGTTTTATTTGCTTCCTCTTTATGTGGATATTCTTGTGTGGAGGTAAGAATTTTCTTATAAAGCCCGGGGACATTCAGAGATCGGTTTTTGAACATTATTTTGTTTCTATGTTTCCAAATCTCCCACATAATCATAAAGGGTAAGTGTTTATGGTTTCGCAATTTAAGAAACCAAAAATTTTAGGTTTTCTTCTATGGTGGCCCTCTTCCACTCATTGTCAATTCCCATAGAAGTGAGGATATTGCCCCAAATCATTTTTGTTGTCTGACAGTCCATAAAAAGGTGTGTGACTGACTCTTATGCCTTTAGACACAATGGGCAGACTAAAGGACCAATTCCTCCACGTTTTTAATAGTTGATGCCAGTAAGTAATCGATATTCTAAGCATAGCCACATGAAGCAGATAATTTTAACCACTACCTTCACCAACCAAATCGCTTTATGCCACCACTGTCCATCAGTAATTTTATTTGTGTAAAGGATGCACTGATAGGTTGTGATGGTTGTGACCTTGTCGGATGATCGATTCCAAGACCAAGTTAGTTTGTCACTTTCCCTGTTCAGTCGGATGTCGTTGTTCTTGAGGTTTTGTGTGAAGTCGTCCCATTATAAACTGTGTTCAGAATTTAACCCCAATTGACTAGCATCCATCCATTGTTGTTGTGTTTCTGTTGAGTCATAGACACTAGCCTGTGCTAACATGAAAATGGCTTGGCTATTCAATTGAAGAATAAGCGATTTGGATAGTTGATAGTTATCCTCTCATCCAATGTATGGGTCACTCCCAAGAATAACCCGCTGACCTGTCCCAACTTTCCAAGCTAGCCAATGTTTGATGATTGGTAAGGATAGCATCAAGTTCTACCAAATGATGGAGGAATTTTGAGTGAAGTGGATGTCCCTGAACAACCAAGAAGTGATGTCTATACCTTTAAGATATTTCCTTGTGAGGACCTTGTTCCATAGATTATTTCCAAAGAGACCTCTCCAACAGGTTTTTGCTGCTAGGGAAAGAGCAAACCATTTCATATGTTTAATGCCCCATCCACCAAACTTATTTGGTTTAGCTAGACTTTGCCATTTTGCAAGGTGAAAACCAGTGACTTTTTTGCCCTCTCCATAAATCTACTTATCAGAAGATGAATGTGTTGGAGGATGGACATCGAAGATTTTTCCAGGCTAAGCCAATAAACTAGTATACTTTGTAAGACTGATGTTGCCAAGGTGAGTCTGCCTCCCAGAGACATCCATCGAAAAGTCTAATTGCCAATCTTCTTTTCTATCTTTTTGATGATCCATGACCAATCACTAATTCTGTAACAATTTGGTTTTAGGGAGAATCCAAGGTACTTTACCCCCCGATCAAGACTGTCAATCTGAATTTTGAATTTAGAAAGGAGGAATCTCCTTAGAATTGGATCTATATTCTGTGCAATAAAAACAAATTTGTGTTGGTTGATGGATAGTCCTATAGCTTCAAATAATTTTGAAAGAATTACTTTAAGTGTTTTCTAGTAATTAATGTTCCCGGATTCTAGGATGAGGACATCATCCACAAAAAGTAGGCGTGAGATTAGGGTGCCGAGAGCTACTTTGATTCCTTGAAAGGAACCCGAATCTACTGCTTGGTTTACAATTCTGTTGAGTGCTTCAATTACAAGTAGGAAAATTAGGGGTGACATAGGACAACCCTTACAGAGTCCCCGATGGTAGCAGCAGAAGTTTGTGGGAGTTCCATTCACCAGAAATGTCGTGTTGATCGAGGTAATGCAACCCATAATCCAAGATTTGGCAAGTCTTTCAAGTCCGATCTGGTCCAATAATAAATGTAGGTATTGCCAACTTACACTGTCATAATCTCTTTTTAAATCAAGTTTAAGGATGACTGCGTTCATTTTTTTAATCTTGGCCGAATGTAGACATTCCTGGATAATGCCCACAACATCGAATATCAGCATGTCCTTCAAGAATCCAAACTGTTCATTAGAGATACACTTGGCTAGAGTATCTTTTAAACGGTTGGCACTAGTTTTGGAGATGACTTTGTACTTGAAGTTGCATAAGGCAATGGGTCTGAAATCATTAAATGACAAAGTTTATTGATTTTTGAATTAGCTTGAAGAATGCTGCATTTAGTGCCCTGCATCTTCCTATGAGGTGATTCTTTCTACATCTTTAAGGCATCCATTCCCATAATCTCAAAAAGGTGTTGGAAAAGTCCTAGTCCAGATGGATGGACTCGGGAACTTTTGTCATTGGGCATTTTATCAATAGTGTCTTTTAGCTCATCGACAATGACAGGTTTGCCTATATTTTGATTGTCTGACTCATTGAAGAAGAGAGGGATCGTCTGTAATACATCAAACTGGACATCTATGTTTTCTGACTCAATGGCTTTGTATTGTGTTCTAAAATGGTTAAATGCCATCGAGTGTAACTCTGAATCGGTCGTGGTAGAGTTACCTTTGGCATCAGTCAGGTCCCATATAGTGTTGTGGCTACGCCTATGTGATGCGAATTTGTGGAAAAGCTTGTATTCTTATCTCCTTTGTCGATCCATGTTGCCCAGCAACGGAGTCTCCAGGTGGCTTCTTCATGTGCTAGAATCTCATTTTTCTTGCGAGTCAATTCCTGTAGGGTGTTTAAATCATCAGAAACAAAGATATGTGTCAGATTATTGAGAAAAAGTGTTGCAATATGTTCCTCCATGTGTACTAGATCAGCCTTCATAGCATGCTGCTTATAAAGTTTCCATTTTATAACAACCTGCTTCAAGTGTTTAAGTTTCTCATTTAGCAGAAGGATTGTCGATGGGTTCGACCAATCTAGCATTTTTGCCCAAGTGTTTTGGAAAAGAGAGTTGAATCTCGGGTCTCCAATCCACAAACAGTTGAAATTGAAAGGAGTCGTCGAAAGTTGTGGGGGGGCTTCAATTAGAAGACAAATCGGGTGGTGATATGAAATCATGGAGGGCTCAACCCAGGACCTGAAATGGAGACGATCGCCTATTAGCTTGGAGGCTAACAGGAACCTATCAAGTCTTTTGGCGATACCATTGGCTCCCCGGTTCTCATATTCCTCCAAGTGGGAGATAACACTGAAGGATGGAGGTCAATGAGCCCCGCTCTATGGATGATTGAGTAAAAAAAAAATGGCCTTAGGATCAATCCTCACAAAAGCACCCCACACTTCATTAGCGGAAAGGGTGAAGTTTAGATCACCTCCCAATATGAGGTTGTCCTCATGAAGGACGAAGGAGTCAAAGAGTGTTTTCCAAAAGATCTGGTGGTTTCTATAGGGGGCATAACAATTTAAGAGTATAAAGAGGTAGAAGAGAAATGTAGCTTACCTTCAGCGAAGATCCCTGCAAAGATACCAAAGGCTTGAAAATCAAGAACATCAGGGTTCCAGCCAGTAAACAAGCCTCCAAAGCGGCCTAGAGAGTCTAAGGCAACAACAAACCAACATGGAAGACAATGAAAAAATAGTTATTTCACCTTATCATCGTGAACCAAAGTTTCTTGGAGAAAGACTATATCCGGCTTGATCTTGGAAAATAATCTTTTAAGGGAAGCTAGCTTAGTGGGGCTTCCAAACCCACATAGATTTAGAGATAAAATGACCACAAGTGAGGTTTGATCTACGTGGTGCTCTAAGTACAAGAAGTATAAATAGGCCCACACCTAGGGAGCAACTCTTAAAGGGGTGTCAATCGAAGGAGGCCGCGAGTCCTCCCCACCTGAAAGCCCTGGGGATTTTTGGGGGTCTGACTGGTTTTTCTGAGCAGTGACATTGGATTGATCGTGTGGGTGGTGGCACGCACCTGTACATGGAGCCATGGCATGGGTGGAGCGGGCGGCGGTTCCAGAGTTTTGGTATATACGCACCGCACGTAAGGCCTGGAGAGGGCCGTCGGTATAAAATGGAAAGCGAGGGTAAAACCGAGTGCCGCTGTGGAAGGTAGCAGGAGGAGTAGCAGCTTTAGGAGTATTATGTGGGGGATGAGTGGGTGTAGTAGTAGAAATTGGAGTCCACTTATTCAAGCGAGAAATTCCGTATTCAAAGATTTCCCTAACCTAGGCTTCATTATCTTTGAGGTGTAGGAGTTCATCAACCGATAGCTTGAGAAATAAGGTATGGAAGAGGTCCCGCATCTTACCGAGGAAGGATTCTTGTTCCAAGGATAAAGGAGGGGTTGGTTCAGTCAGTCGCAGAGAGGGACTAGATGGAGTGTCTTTGGAAGAGGAACAATTGCTTTTTAAGTGTCCCAGTTGCTAGTAGAGGTGGCATCTAAAAGGTTCTCTCCAATAATCAATTATCTGTCTGAAGGAGTGTTCACCCACTCTGATCTCGATGGAGTCTGGAAGACCGAGATTAGTGTCAAATTCGACTAATACCCAATCTGCCCTTTTATTTGACCAGTTCAGGGAGCGCTTGTCAAAAAAGATGAACTTCCCTGCAGTGTTAGAAACCATCTCCAGAATGGGTAAAGTCCACAGTTCTATCAGAAAATCTGGCATAATCATCCATAACCACCTTTTGTCGAAGATACTTTTGAAGGGATGGAAAACTGGTGTCCAATGCTTGAGCATGAGAATTCCTCTGTCCAAAATCCAGGGGGTCGAGAGGATCTGTTGTAGGTCTTGTTCTGAGAGGAAGTGGAAGATGAGCCATTGATTAGAAAGTTGGCTTATTCTTGGATTGTAACCAAGGATTGGTTTCCAATAGTCCTGAACCCACCGATCAAGGCGAGTATTTTGCATCTTCAGATAGTAGAACCTTCCAACTAGTGCTCGCTTAGCAAGGCTAGTGATCCTGTCCTTGGTGAGTTCCTTCCCGAGAAAATAGACCAGAATAGTTTGTCTCACCTTCCAGCTTTTAAGCTTCCGATTCGAACGACCCAGTGCCCCAGCTTGTCTGTTGTGACTAGCACTAGTGTGTGGTGGTGAGGGAGACCGTGGAGAGTAAGTAAGGAGAGGAAGTCCCAAGCACCGCTAGGGCCCGTGGAGAGGGTTGTGAGGGAGAGTAGCTAGGTAGGGTTGAGGGGGGCGAGGGTGGTGAAAAATCAGGAGATAGTGGGGCGGATTTATCACCGGGCGAAGGAGGAAATCCCGCATGAGGGAGAAAAATTGAGGGGAGACGAGTGCACCAAAGAGAAGCTTATAGGTTTCATCACTGGAGAAGAGGTTATCCCTGAGCCCAAATATCATCATCCTCTGCCAAGGACAGATCTACCTCAGCCATGGTGGGTAAAGAACTGGGGACCTTAAGTCCGGGAGAAACGGATCAGGATTGGAAAAGGTAGGAGAGGGTAGGGCCTGGGATCAGAAGGGGTTGTGTCTCAGAAGCTCATCAGGAACTGAGAATACCAGCGAGTTGAAGGTGGCACGTATAAATAAAACCACACATTCAATTCAAAATAATGTAATGAGAGTCAAATTGACTCATATAAAGAGTCATGTAACCTTGAATAAGTGAACTATGTGTTGCATATAGTTATATTGTTAAGGATATTCATTTCCCTATATAAATCGTTGATGCAATAAGCTAATATGAATGTCCTATGGATTATTTTATCATGGAATTGGTAAACTACATACCATTGTTTTAATTATTGCAAGAAAAATATTATTCATTGGTTGCTCTTATATATGTGTCTTTTAGATTATACATGGAAGGGCATATCCAAATCGTGTTAATCAGGCAACACACATACACACTTTGACTCTATAAGCGAACTGAAAAGGATTTTGTAAAAGGGAAATAAATGTCAATATTTTTTACTTGTAAATTTTATTGTGACTACTAACATTAAAAGAGTTCTTCTCTGACTTGTGACTACTAATTTTATTGTGACTACTAACATTACAAGAGTTCATTAGAAATACAAATGGTGGTATAACTATTGTTTTGTATTTTATTCTATGAATATATTTATAGTTTAGCATATATAAAAGGAGAGCCAATAAACAATGAATTGGATGGTTAAATTCGGTGTCATATTTCACTAATGTATATTCCTCGCTCAAGATAATTAATCTCTATAATGTGAGTGTAATGAACATATATGAGATGTCGGGTGATACAACATGTGTTTCGAGCTTATTGAGCACTTATGATATATCAACAATATGTCATGTGTATAACCACTGATATTTATCGAGATAGAACTAATTTTAATTTTACATTAAGATAGCATCTTCATTTCTACTTTGTAGGTATCTCATCAACATTTAACATTTTGATCTCTCACATACACAAGATCTTCTTAATTTATAGCTTGAGCAAGGCTTCCTAAATCTTGAACTCACAAAGCCTCATTGTACCTATTTTTAAAAGTGGGATAAAACAATCCCTCTAATTATAGGACTATTATACTAGCCCCATTTTATCCAAGATATATGGAAGTATTTTGAAAAGAAGATAAGCATATGAATAGAAAGCCACTGAAAAAGAGCTAAAGGTCAAGTCAGTTTTAGAGGTTATCATTCAACCTGCGGGACCAATCTTATCATTTTTGGATCATTACAGAGGAGTTTCACAACAATAAAACCACCCCTTTTTTTTTCGTTGTCTTTAGGAAATATTTTGACACTATTCCTAGGACCAACCTTTGGAATAGGTTAGAAGAGATAAAAATTCCCTCTAGTTGAGAGTCGCCATAGTGAGGTTGTATGAAAATGTTATTGCCAAGTTTAGGAGCATTGAGGGCTGGTCAAGAGAAATGAACTATGATATAGGAGTCAAGCAAGGTTGTCCCTATCCCCACCTCTTTGGCATTTACATTGACAAGTTAGAAGATTGTTTGAAAGCCACCAGTTGTGTTGGACCAACTCTTTCTAGTATGGTACCATCCTTATTCTCTATGCCGATGATATTGTTCTTATGGAAAGGAATCCTATGACCATAGTAAGCAGCTTATAATCCTCAAGGGATTCTACATAATACATGTATGACTATGAACACCGACAAAATGAAGGTTATGATCATTAACTCCAACAAGATCACCACTTATGATAATTTTGTATATATGACAATAATATATTGGAATAAGTTCCTTTGTACAAGTATCTTGGAATTGATATTCATCACAAGATTAATTGGATCTATAGCATTGAGAAAAAGGATAAATGAGGATGGAAATCTTATTATGGGGGTTGAAAAATAATTGTAAATTAGCATCCCTTTGGCTATGGGATAAGAAAAAAGCTCATTTTAGACTCTCATCACTTTCATTATCTTATATGTACGGAAGTTTGGGATGTAGTATCTCTCGAGAATATTGGAGAAACATAGAATAGATCCAAAAGAATTTTATAACTGGTAATCTCAAAATTAAGGGAAATACACACTCTATCTTATCCTCCTCATCTAAGTGAGTCTTTCCCCCATTGAGAGAAAAACTATGATTAGGTACTCAATGTAAAATGAACAAGATAAACAACATGCATAACAAGAGGCTCCCCAAAATTACTTCCGACTCTATCCAAAATCACCAACAGCTCAAGGGGGATGGCATGGGATGGCATAATGATGCCAAGTCTTGGTTGAATCATTAGGGAATAAAATAAGAAGTTGTCTCCAGAGAATACCGATGACATTAAAAATATTGTACAAGCTAAATTAAGGAGAATCTATGGTGACAAAGAATTAGAGGATAAAAGAAAATTAAGATATTATAAGGAGGTGGTTAACCTGTGAACCTAGAAGATAAAAACATCTCTTTGTTTTCAATCTCATGTAAAGAAGAGAATCAATATTGCTAAAATAAGAACTAATTCCCATGAGTTGTATATAGTGGAATTGGGTGCCAAAGGCAATCCCAAAACACCATGGCAAGAAAGAATTTGTCACCTTTGTGACACCAAGAGGGTTGAATATGAAAAACAGTTTCTCCTAGAATGCCCTGTGTATACCCAAATTAGATCCCAATTTCAAAATATTTGTCACAATATTCACCTTCCTAACCTTCTAATTCATCAAAACTTTTAATGTTCTTGAACGCTTCTACCAATGTTTTTCAAGCATCAAATAACATTTTAAAGAAATCCGATTAATCTCTTACTTTTCTTAAAATCATATAGACCACTCCTAACGTTAATAGACGTGCTATCCATCATCATCATTATCATCATATAAAATTAACTACTAAAAGTTAAGTGACTATTAGAAAATACCGCTAACTCATTAACTTTAACACATTAAAACCTGAACTTTAAATTAAAATCACTATATATCAAACCTTAACCATGCATTATCTACATAAAAATATAATTTTGTAGATGCGTAATGTGCTTAGTCAATGCATAATCAAATTGAATGATATGTACTCATACATAGATAATTATTCATAAGATAGAAATGAAGTATCATATAATACTATCGTGTTCTTATATAGTAATAATAATAATAATCCATTTTATGTCACAACAAGCAAAAATTCCTAATTGGTGTATGAGACCCCTTGTTTATGGACAAGGGACCCCCTCCTACCAACGCATTTTAATTAGTGAAAGTCTACGTAGAGTATACATTCCCTACCTCCCTCCTCGATTTGAACTTTTCAGGACCCTCTTAAGAGGAAACACATACCTCTTAACCATTAGACCCACTCCCTTTTTGATGTGGTTTTGAAGGAGCACTTTGTAAATTTTGGCCTTTTCTCATGTTTCTTCTTGAGGGGCATTTTGCCATGTTTTGAGAGGAATTTGATGGAGCATGCTTGAATCGAGAAAGGATGTCTTGCACAACATATCTGAAGCATGTAATGTAATAATAAAGAGCCATTGTAAGATAATTTGAGCATTTTAAAGAGCAAAAAAGAGGTCCTCCACTTGGAAACAGACCCAGAGACGTAGCCAACGAATGGTGAACTCAAGTATCAACCCTCCTTGTCTCTATTTCTATTTTATTGTCCTATTCTTTAGTTTGCAGCATGATTATTAATGGTTGATCTCTTTAAATCATTAATGAGCATCAAGTAAAAGTCACATTTGATATTCCACAAACAAGTTAATAAGTTTATGTATTTCACATTCTTATCGATCCGATGCATAAAGTACATTAAACTAACTTGCGCTTTATCAGTAATACCTTCATTTTGGATCAAGTTTATGGTTACGTAGTATGAAAACTACATTTATAATAAAAAGGAAGTATCATATAATGATTATCGTGTTCTATATATTACTTGCTATGAAAAACTATGATTTTATGTTAAACAATTTGATAAATGCGCAAGAGAATAGTATTATTAATATTAAGGTGCAAATTGCAAGTTATATGATTATATTGCAATAATCTACATAATCAATTATGTTTTATATAATTCATTATATACTATATTTACATGTATTATCTATATATAAATGTAAATTAAGATTACAATATTAATATTTAAGATTATAATATATTGGTTAAAAGTTTAATATGTCAATTATGAGAATTGAACCTAGGTGAAAAAGATATCAATCATTTCTCTCAATCACCCAAATTATATATATATATATATATATATATATATATATATATATATATATATATATATATATATATATATATATATATATATATATATATATATATATATTCTAACCCAATCTTAAGTAGATATGTGAATTATTATTTTGACTATTTAAATTCCTTTGAGCTAAAAGGTTAACACTAAGTAGGGTGTTACATTTTTGATAGTAGTCTCTAGATTATAGTTGATACTTAGTAAATTTTAGATGATCAAATTCATCTAAAAATAAATATATACATAATGATGTTCATCTTAACTTCGAACCTATCAAGGATTTTATTCATATTCGGCCTGTGTGCAAACATTTTTTAGAGTGCAAAGATTTGATCATACTTAAAACTTGATAAATCCAAAGTTAAGATGAATCTAAACTGTATAAAAATAAATCATTTAACATTTGATCGACTATATTAAATTTCCTACCTAAGTTTATGTTTAGAATTAAGATTAAGGGTTTAAAGACTCTTCGTGATTTTTTAAAATATAAATGTTAACAATTTGATTAATTAAGGACATGAACTAAATAATATAGCCAACTATCAAATGTATTAATACAAATCATACAATTGAAATTTGACCATTATTTTGTATAATTTAATCATCTTTATACCAAATAAATTTTCAATTAAATCATATAATTAAAATTTGACCATTATTTTGTATAATTTAATCATCTCTATACCAAATAAATTTTCAATTAAATCTTTAAGACTTTTTCTTACATGTATATATCGAACAATTACTTACTTTCTATTATAATTTTTAAACAAAAAATATTTATATATTAAATGAAAATGTTTTGTAGAAAAAAGAATAATAATGGGTGGTTATTGAGTACTATGGAAAAAATTACCTTGTTCCATGATCTAAAAATGAAGAAGACTTGTATTCTTGAAAATATTTGCAAGTTAAATTTTATGTGTTAAAAGAAAATGGATCAACTTTGCAACACATTATTAATAGGATTTACTCATTCAAGATGCATATAAACAACAACATAATCAATGAACAGAAAACACATAACATAGCAAATGATAAAGGAGTTCACCCCTGGTCCAACTTCCAATGGATCATTTGTATTATTTGCTCAAAGTGCTCAAAAATGTGTTTTGCAATGCTCAAACTGCCAAATAGACTGCTCCAATGGCTTCAGAACGTCCAAAAACCCCTAGCTGGGCTTTTTCGGCACCTCGTTTGGCCAAAAAATGAAGAAGATAGGCTTCCTTGAAGTCTCCCCTTCAAGCTTGTTGTCTCTACATCTACAAAACGCACCTCCTTTGGCTCAACCTAGCCCACACGCAATTTAAAGCATGAAAACTTGGAACCAGACACAACTGCATAACGGTGCATAGGACGATTATGGGCGCGCCAGCCCCTAACCGTCAAACTCATGGGCACATGGGTCCATATGACCTCGCGTAAAAGAGCTAAGTCCCAAAGCAAATGAACAAGTGACAAGTGGTGGGCGTGTGGTTGGCTGTAACTATTTGAAAACCTAACTCGCATGCGCGCCCTCCGTGTGGTAAGTGGTCGCATGGCATAATACAAAAGACTGTGGGATAAAACAAATATTTTGAAACACGCGCGCTCTGTATATATATGTCGGTCATATGGTTTAAATGTATGCGATCGGGGCTGGGGCTAAGCCCCAGCTCGGACGTGCCCCAAATCACATTTCAATGCAATTTAAATATAATTAAAACCATAGGTTAAACAAGGACCACCGTGTGGGCTAGTGGTAGCCCACACACTACCAAAGCACTGCCAAAAGGGGGAGGTCCAGGGTTCGATCCCCATGGACTCCATTAATTTTTGAACCAATAACCAATACAATGGTGCCACATGGCAGCCCATGACTGGGCCACGTGGCACCAAACCACTAACCAAAAACTGCCACGTGTCGAAACACTATTCGCCCAAATCTGCCAATAAGTGAAGGCCATGTCATCATCTACCACCTGGACGTATGACCTCTACCACGTCAGCATACGGTCATGCCACGTCATCATCCGTACGGACTGTACGGACTGCACAGTCAGCGTCCCTTTTTTTACCTGTTTGACGATTCGAACGGATCGTGATATCTCTCACTCCCGACATCCGTTTGAACCCAAACAAGTTGTGTTGGGTTCGCAACAACGAGGCCTACACTCTCATTCGATTTGAAGCAATTCCGAGCACTTTGAATGTTTGAGCAAAATTTGATCCCCTGATCACACCTCCCCATTGGGAAGCTTTTGGACCTCCAAAAGACTATATTTAGTCTATGTGAAGAT
>SNQJ01S0211495.1:0-15900 GCA_010110895.2 Picea sitchensis | reverse complement strand
GAAAAATAAAAAGTGAACTATGACATCTACAAAGAACACATTTTCAGCAAAATGTCCATGTTGTGCAAAAGAGGAAGAATATGAAAGGGGCCTTATGAATGAATCTTTCCCTTGTCCATATTGTAAAAAGATTTTTATTTTAGTAGAAAATCAAGGTGACACGCATTGGAAAGTGAAAATAAAAGAATTAGAAATCCAATTAATTCATTATCAACAACACAACAAAAATTTGCAATTTCAAGTTGGGTTGGAGCAAATGCTACAAAATCAAGAAGAGGGACAAAAACAAATCTTGAGGGAAAACTACACAAAAAAGACAAAGACATTTCTTACTTAAAATATCATAACCAAAATTTGTTGTTACAGCTCAACGAAACAAAAGATAAGAAGCATAGGGATCATAAGTTACAACAAGCTAATTGCGATCTCATTAAGAAATTATCAGATAATGATGAAGAGAATTGTTGTTTAAAGAACCATAATCAAATCTTAGTTGAACAAATCAAGAAGCTGAAGAGCGATAAGAAATTATGCGATAAAAATGAAGAAACCTCGCATTTAAAAAACCTTAATCAAATATTATTGAAACAGAACAAATGTTGAAAGAGGAAGAATGAGAGAAGTAAGACAAGAACACAGTCGACAAAGTAGATAAGAAATAAAACTCACACCTAAATATTCATAATAAAAGTTTACTCACCCAGATTAAGAATATAAAGAGTGATAAGAAGATGCTACATGACAAGTTAGAGAAACTTATCAATAATGAATCATTGGTTGATTAATAGACAATCACTAAACCTATGGAAATACATAAGTCTTCAAATGTTAAAATCTCAATTGTGGATAAAGTAATTAATACAAACCTAGTCAACCTTACCACTCTAAAGGATGCAAATCCTGCTAATGTAAAAAGTTCTTCACATGTCGAAGTAGAAACAAGCCAGGGCTATGAAGAAGATTCAATTCCAAAAGTTAATCAAGAAAAAGCTACAAGTATACGAAGTAAAGATCAAGTTGCAAAGATGTCTTATCGACATCCTAATCACAAAAATGTATACTTCAACCAATCAATGTATCAACAAAAACAAATGACTGATATGCCGAGGAATATTACTTCCACTACAAGTGGTGCTTAAAACAAAAGTTATCATGGGAGTCAAAATACATCAAGTTTTCTCCAAGAACCCTATAAACTCCCAATTCTGCAGAAGATCTCCTTTACAATTCTACAGTTCTTCTCAGCACTTAGAATATCCTATCGTCTCACATCCACAACGATCATTAAACTCAATAATGAAGAATCAGGAGACAATATTACAAGTCAGAGTAAGAGATAAGTATTCCATAAGTATTCTTTGAGGACAAAGCATTTTTAATGGGAAGACAATGTTATGAACACAATATATATAAATAGATGTAAGTAAATAATAATAATTGGCTAAAAACCAGCAAATGGAACTCTTTTTAGAAAACTGCAAATTCTCTCCAACTTGAGCTTTGGAGGTAGCAGACTCCTGCAAATACTTAGAATTTAGTTTTGGAATTGATACCAACTTTTTAAAAATTGAATCTACTTTCATTGGATATAATGTTTTTTCATTTTCATTGTTTTTATCTAATTTTATTTAATTTTATAAAAAAATCACTGCATAATATTTTTAGGTGACATTATGATTCAGTGAAATAAAAAATCCATATCTATAAAAATACACAATGGAAAATAATGAAAAAGTTATATTCATAATCCTTAATTTTTTCTCTTCAAAAGGGTATTTTTAGATTTTACTTTTAAGTAAAAATTAAGATAGATACACGGTGGAGGAAAACATGTGCTTAAATCCTGCAATTTTTTTAGATTGGTCAACTTAAAAAAATTCTAGAAATTATAATATTCATTCGTTTGATTCAAATATATAGTCATCACAAAATAGAGTCTTTGTAGATTGTTGCAATATGTTGTGTTTGTTAAAAACAAAATTTTAATAATGGATACATCATGGGGGGGAAACATAACTCATTATCTTTCCCTTCATTTTTAAGGAACACACTCTCGAACAATTGCCAAATTGACATATCAAATCTCAATATAAAAAAATTGAAAAATAGTCAGTAGAAAGCTAACAAAACTATTCATGGGCTTTGTTTTTACTGTAAAGTGAAATAATAAAAAAAGAAAAAGTGTTACCCATCTTCATGATTTTACCCAGTCAACATAGATAGAGTCTGAGATCAATAAGTTGAATGCATAAAATCCAAGAGGAATGGGAGAGGATGGATGAAATCAATGCACAGATAGAGTATGAGATCAAAAGTTTGAAGGCATTGATGAGGAGGGATGATACTTTCAATGCTACATTCTCTGAGAAAACATGCTGCCAGTGATCAAATCGAGGTCCTCACATGCGACTATCTGAAATTAAAAGTTGAAAAGTCTCCCTCAAAACCTAGCTTCAAGCTTTCACAAAAGAAATTATGTTGTGCACCATCATGGCCAGTCTAACCTTTCAAATTGCAAATATGAAACTCAAGAAATATGTATGTCCTCACGCAAAGTAATGTAGATTGTGAGCATAATCACAACAATAAAAAATCAACGGTCATTGAAATGATTCATCATATCCTTTAGAAAAATTCGATATGAAGGGAGGCATAGAGAATGTTGATTAAAAAAAGGGTATTACCTCGCACAAAACTCGTCCTCAACCTCATGGATGTTGGCATGAAATCCAAGAATACTTCCTACAACATTTTAGATCTCTGCATTATCTTTATCATAAAACTATCATTGTGAAGAAGATAGAATACATTCCCACTCTTCCCTGGGGATGATTGCTCCGATAGTGCATCATTTCCACATATAGAAAGCATATATTCGAGTGCATCAAACTTGAATGAACCTCTCATGTTCCTTAAAAACCATAAGACGATGATCTTTACATCTTAAGTAAATAGAATGGTACGGAGAAGTAAACTTAAAAACCTCTTAAGGGAACCGCATCCATATCCATGATTTTGCAACAAAATAATCAAGGCAAACATCATGTATTGGCCTTGGTGTTATCCTTGGTATTAGGATTTTCAAAACCTGATATCATATCATGTTCAGGCCATGTAGATTAAATTTAGTGAGAATATAAAACAATAATATCATAACTTATTTCTCCCATATATTTCCTTTCTTCTTTAGTTCTTGGTTGGACATCTTTGTCATAACTAATACAATTTAAAGATAAAACATAAAAGGTTAGATGATGATTAAAATCCAATGCTACAACTCTTCAAAATTTTCCACTAATTTAACCATTTAATCTTGAATGGTAGTTTTTCTTCAAAATACCCTTAGTAACTTGAACTCGCCTCTTGACTGACTTTGGTAGACATAAAAATATTCTGGAGTCAATACTCTGGTAGACATAAAAATATCCTGGAGTCAATAAAAATATCTTGTGGGAGACTAAGGGAGGAATAAGGCCCCTGCCTTATTTCGTGCCCCTTAGAATCATCGTGAGAGACTGTCACAGTCTTCCCTCGCGGCATCGTGGGTCTTCTCGAACTAGTTAATGGTTAACCTATAGTTCGATCCACGATGGGAGTGCTAGTAGGTTGTGGCAGGGCTGCTCCCACACCTGTCCCTCAAATTCTTTGGTTTTCGTCTGTGACACCTCTACTCCACATGTCAGTCTGGTCGGAAAGTTATCATCAACCTGCATCCATCAACTTGTCATGTCAGCAATAATAATCAATCATCATAACATCTAATCATATTTCACATAAACAAAATTAAAACCCAATAGTCCACTCCCTGACTCGATCCAGAGTCCAAGGGGTTTCACCGATGCCTCTGCATCCTCAATGTCCAAAGTCCTTCACACTCAGGAGGACCCATTCAATAGCACGTGTCTATGTAAATACAACAAAATAACATATCATCATATCCATAATATCTCATGATCATAATCTGATGCAGGAGCATCGCTCCAAGCCAACTACTTTCCAGCCAACCATCACATCAAGCGCGTTCAATGGAGGAGAGAGGTGCAACCCTCTCATTTTTCAAATTTGAAATTGTATTTAATTTTTGTAAGGATGGTAGAGCCAAAAGCCATGCATGTACGCAGGATTTAGATAAAGGTTGCCTTAAATAGTTGTAAGGATGAGATCTAGATCCGATTCGGACTAGACAGCCATTCAATGTAATTGAAAGTAAATTAATGAGAATTCGTGAGGATGGAGGGAAGAGCTCGAGGAGCCCCTCTTTGTAAAAAGAACCTCCTTGTATCTAGATTTTGAGAGTTTAAGAAAAGGAAGAGTAGAAGGTAGAGAAGAATAGAGAGAATATAGATAGGAGAGGAGAGCCAAGACTTAGTGGCAGCCCGAGCTCGAACACATTGTAATGAGGCATTCTTGATTAATACAAACAGAGCAATTTTTCCTGCATGTTGTTGTTCATGTGTTTGTGAGTTCATGAATGAATGTCTTTATGTTCTTATGATATGTTGTAGATGTATGTTTGTACGCATTTGTAGGTTACAGACATGATTCGTTGTCTGTTGAGTTCTTTGGTTTAAAGTTTGGGTTCTTTGAGGCTTCATGCAAAAGGTTGCATGAAAGAGTACTGCAATCTCTGAAAGCTAGTGCAAGGAGTGCACTTCTTAATTCTGTGGAATTTCAGACAAAGACATGCTAGGAGGGCGCACCAGCTGAAGTCATTGACTCAAGGAGGAATCCTCAGGGTTGTTGAACACCTTGAAGGAGAAACTATGCAGAGAAGAGAACAAAGAGGAGAAGCAAAATTGCTGAGAATTTTGTAAAGGATCTGCCAGGAGGGCGCACCAAAGGAAGTATTAGATCCAGGGAATAAGCCTCAAGGTTGTTGAACACCTTGGAGGTAAGACTGTGTAGAGGAAGGCATAGAGATAGCAGAATCACTGAGGGTTCTGTGGAAGCTCTGCTAGGAGGGCATTGAGCAAGTGAATAGAGTGCATAGAAGAATACTATTTCATGTTCAGAGAGAAAACAGAATCACTGAGGATTCTAGAGAACTCTACCAGGTGGGCATTGAGTGGGTGCAAGTGTGCACAGAAGGAACTCTTGTTCGAGTTCTAAGATAAGAGAAGTGTCATAGGAGGAGACACTCGCAAGGTTACTGAACACCCTGTAGGCTCAACAAAGAGTACTTGAGAAGGAATTTTCCAGAGGGCACTTACATCCCTTCAAGGAGAGAAAGGGACAGAGACACTTTGAGGTCAAAGCCATAGAAAAGATCAGAAGAGATAGCACCATTTCATGCAAAGGTCCTGCAAGGAGTGCAGAGGTCGAGAAACCTTTTGAGGTTTCAGAGTGAACAAAGCTCAGGAGGGATAACGTTCCTAGAACACAGGCGATATCCAAAGGAATCGAACTCATAGAGGAAACAAAGATCGAGGCCTTTGAAACTTAAGAAATCTTCCAAGGGAAGGGAAGAAGGGAATGCTCAAGGTAGAGCTACAAAACTATTGGATCAATGACATAAGGTTGGATCTGGACCATCGAAGTTATGTCCAGACAGCAGAAGGAGGGTGCCAAGTCATTGGCCAGAAGTCCTTGAGAAGCAGAGGTGGACGGTCAGAATTCTCTGTGGAGAACTCGCGAAATCATGAGGACCGTAGGATCAAAGGAAGTTGCAAGGTAGTTATAGGTGGATGAAACCATCACCTTATGATCCAGGATCAACGTGAACCGTTGATCATGTTTTTCATGGACCGTTGGATCAGAAGACATTGATTCCCCTTTGGAGTGGAATTTTGACATTTCGGGGTTCGACATTCTGACAACTTCGATGACAAGGAGTCAGGTCCCTTTGCATTGAAAACCCCAAAGTTGCAAGGTTAAGGCTGAGTGTACTTTAGCTTTTCATCATTTCGGTATTTCAGGGTTCGTCATTTCAGCATTTCCGATAACCAGGAGTCGGGGCACTTGACATTGAAAACCCCAAAGTCGTGAAACGCGACGTGCCTTTGGATCAGGGTTGTGGTCACGAAGAAACAACCACTTCGGCATTTCAGGGTCTGGGAGATCAAAGGACCAAGAACCATCTGCAATCGGAATTGCAGGATCGCGAATTCTGGAATCTCAAAAAAGTGGACCGTGGTCGAGTATATTTCGGCATTTCGGGACCCGGGTGGTCGAGAGGCCAGGAGTCAAGACATGTGGATTCCCAACTCACAAAATCATGAAACCCTGAAAACATTCGGGGAAATGCAACACGAGCTAGAGTCGTTGAGCTCGTTTCGTCATTTCGACATTTCGGGGTTCGAGAAGCAAAGAAGGTGAGATTTTGGAGTCACTGCATCATGAACTCCCAATTCATGAAATCTCGAAAATATCTGAGCCCATTTCGACATTGAGCCATTTCGGGAATTCGGGGAATGGAGTGATCAGTGGTTTGGGCCACTGCATTTCAAACTCTTGGTTACCGAAATCCTGATACAATCACAACGTCGTGGTCACATGGAGGTGAAGCTCATGCCTAGTGCTTGTTCGCATAGGTGGGGTTTCCGAAGGACCTATGCATCGGATTCGTGGGGTTCCAACAAGGGCCCGAAAGAACTATTTCAATTCTGCGGATTCAGAGAAGAACGATCCTGTGTGGATCTTAGCCCGAGGGTCAGGGATCTGTGTTAGTGTGGTATCAAAGCTGATATTTTCATCTATAGACTTCAGGCGAAGGAGACAACAAGTGAAGGAGGGGACATAGTAATGAAGCTCTGTGGTGATTGTTGCAAGGTGCGCAACAATAAATAGACAGTCAGGAGGACTGTAGGAAAGGCTGGAAGCACTCTCAGTTGCAGAGTGACAGCAACAATTTTTCCAGGAGGGCAGACAGGAACAGGAAGATGTCTACTGAAGGCCATGGGTGTGGTCACAGGGAAGACCGCAAGCAGAAGAGAAATCCAGAGATGGATCTGGAGCTCGCTGAGATAAGGGAGAGAATGGAAGAGCTTGCACTGCGGGTGCAGTAGAACGCAAAGACACATTGCATGTATAAATGGCCTCTGAGGAGGAAAGGAAAATGGCCAGTCAAGAAATTGTTGGCTAGAGGATAGTGAAAGCTATTGAAGGAATGGCTGAGGTATGTGGAAAGCCTCAGAGATGAAGAGGAGATGGTTCATGCGTGTGAACCAGAGACTGGGAAAAATCTCAGTGACGTTGAGGATGAACTGAGATCACTGGATGATCTCAAAGACTGCCAGGAGGGCAGGGATGAATTTTTGAATTGTCAGGTGGGCAATGAAATGATATCATAGGAGGATCTCATAGACTATCAGGAGGACAGCCATGGAAATTCATATTGCCAAGTGGGCAATAGAAAGATATCAAGTGAAGGTCTTGTATACTTCCAGGAGGGCGGTGCTGAAAGTTCAGATTGCCAAGTGGGCAATGAGATGGGATCACTGGATCTCATAGACTGCCAAGTGGGCAGCAGAAAATTCCCAAATTGCCAGGTGGATAGGGGAAAAGAAGTGAGATTTTCTGAAAGTCTCAGGGACTCAAGAGTGAGCTCATGATAGTAAGGAGTGTTGATAAGTGAAGATTCATGTGGTTTTACAGACCATGTGAATGAATATGATGACAAGTTAAAAACTTGTACCATCCAGAAGGAAGATCAGAAGAGTATTCTGATGATTGGAGGGATAAAGGTATTCCTTCCATATAGACCAGTTGAGGCTAGGGAAGATGTTGTGGGTGCAACAACAATAGAAGGAAAGCCAACTATGACTATCAAAGAGATGGAGCAGATGTCAGAAGTTGCCCAAGGAGAAGAAGAGGAGCACACAGTTGAGATGCTCACTCCTTGGGAGAAGGAGATGGAAATCTTGGAGGTTTGGTTGAACAATCCAGAACCAGTAGATGACTGCCATGAGCAAACATTCATGTGGATGTTAGAAGAAGATAATTTCGAGGAATTGCTTGAAAATTTCAGCTAGGGAGCTGAACAAATGATAATTGTAGTGTCGAGGCGTGCAACAGAAGATGGAGGAAAATTCAAGTTTAAGGAGCAGCTGGAGGAAGCTAGAATTCAACCAGCACAAGGGGAAATGGCAGAAGAAAGTCTGTTAGAGAAGGTGACTGAACAGTAGGTCAGTCAAGAAGATAAGACTCCAGAGTTGAATTTTGCAGCAGGGTGGCAAGTTGAGGCCACAGAGGAAGAAGATGGCATGGGAGATCTAGTTGATATACCCATTTGCAGGGAAGAAGTGTAGTGGAGTAGGCTACAAAAGGAGAGCCAACCATGGGAGCAGCTAGATGACATAATTGAGGAGATCATAAGGCTGATGATTAGATCAGCAGAAGCAGTCAGCAAAGGGAAGCTGAGCAGAGGAGAACCTGTCATAGCAGCAGGGCAACAGATGCAGCAACATCAGCGAAGCAGTAGATTAGATGGACAACTCCAAAGAACCGTTTGGGATCCAGGTGGATTTCAACAGCGGTGTTGGGAAGCTCATGAGCAGGAGCTCATGATTTTTTCAGCAAAGGATTATGATGCAGGAGCATCGCTCCAAGCCAGCTACGCACCAGCCAGCTAGCACATCAAGCGCGCTCAATGGAGGGGAGAGGTGTAGCCCTCTCGTTTTTCAAATTTGAAATTGTATTTAATGTTTGTAAGGGTGGTAGAGCCAAAATCCATGCATGTACGCAGGCTTTAGATAAAGGTTTCTTTAAATAGTTGTAAGGATGAGATCTAGATCTGATTCGGACTAGACAGTCATTCAATGTAATTGAATGTAAATTAATGAGAGTTGGTGAGGATGGAGGGAAGAGCTCGAGGAGCCACTCTTTGTAAAAAGAACCTCCTTATATCTAGATTTTGAGAGTTTAAGAAAAGGAAGAGTAGAAGGTAGAGAAGAATAGAGAGAATAGAGATAGGAGAGGAGAGCCAAGACTCAGTGGCAGTCCGAGTTCAAACACATTGTAATCAGGCATTCTTGATTAATACAAACAGAGAAGTTTTTCCTGCATGTTGTTGTTCATGTGTTTGTGAGTTCATGAATGAATGTCTTTATGTGCTTATGATATGTTGTAGATGTATGTTTGTACACATTTGCAGGTTACAGACAGGAGTCGTTGTCTGTTGAGTTCTTTGGTTTCAGGTTTGGGTTCTTTGAGGCTTCATGCAAAAGGTTGCATGACAGAGTACCATGGTCTCTGAAAGATAGTGCAAGGAGTGCACTTCTGAATTCTATGTAATTTTAGACAAAGATGTGCCAAGAGGGCACACCAGCTGAAATCATTGACTCAAGGAGGAATCATCAGGTTTGTTGAACACCTTGAAGGAGAAACTGTGCAGAGAAGAGCATAGAGAGGAGAAGCAGAATTGTTGAGAATTCTGTAAAGGCTCTGCTAGGAGGGCATTGAGAAAATGCACAGGATGCATTGAGCCAGTGCATAGAGTGCACTTCTTAATTCTGTGAAATTTGGATAGATTTGTGCCAGGAGGGTGCAACAGAGGAAGCATTAGACCCGGGGAAGAAGCCTCAAGGTTGTTGAACACCTTGGAGGTAAGAGTGTGCAGAAGAAGGCACGGAGATAGCAGAATCACTGAGGGTTCTGTGGAATTTCTTCTAGGAGGGCATTGAGCAAGTGCATAGAGTGCATAGAAGAATACTATTTCATGTTCAGAGAGAAAACAGAATCACTGAGGATTCTAGAGAACTCTACCAGGTGGGCATTGAGTGGGTGCAAGTGTGCACAGAAGGAACTCTTGTTCGAGTTCTAAGATAAGAGAAGTGTCACAGGAGGAGACACTCGCAAGGTTACTGAACACCCTGTAGGCTCAACAAAGAGTACTTGAGAAGGAATTTTCCAGAGGGCACTTACATCCCTTCAAGGAGAGAAAGGGATAGAGACACTTTGAGGTCAAAGCCACAGATAAGCTCAAAAGAGATAGCACCATTTTATGCAAAGGTCCTGCAAGGAGTGCAGAGGTCAAGAAACCTTTTGAGGTTTCAGAGTGAACAAAGCTCAGGAGGGATAGCGTTCCTAGAATGCGGGTGATATCCAAAGGAATTGATCTCACAGAGGAAGCAAAGGTTGAGGCCTTTGAAACTTCAAAAATCTTCCAAGAGAAGGGAAGAAGGGAATGCTCAAGGTAGAGCTACAACAGTTGTTAGATCAACGATAGAAGGTTGGAACTGGACCGTCGAAGTTACATCCAGATAGCAGAAGGAGGGTGCCAAGTCATTGGCCAGAAGTCCTCGAGAAGCAGAGGCGAATAGTCAGAATTCTTTGTGGAGAACTCGCAAAATCACGAGGACCGTAGAATCAAAGGAAGCTACAAGGTGGTTAGAGGTGGATGAACCCATCACCTTAGGATCCAGGATCGACGTGAACCGTTGATCATGTTTTGCATGGACTGTTGGATCAAGAGCCATTGATTCCCCTTTGGAGTGGAATTTCAACATTTTGGGGTTCGACATTCTGGCAACTCCAATGACAAGGAGTTGGGGCCCTTTGCATTGAAAACCCCGAAGTCGCAAGGTTAATGCTGAGTGTCCTTTAGCTTTTTGGCATTTCAGTATTTCGGGGTTCGACATTTCAGCATTTTCGATAACCAGGAGCCGGGGCACTTGACATTGAAAACCCCGAAGTCGTGAAACGAGACGTGCCTTTGGAGTAGGGGTCATGAAGGAAACAACCACTTTGGAATTTCGGCATTTCGGGGTTTGGGAGATCGAAGGAACAAGAACCATCTGCAGCCGGAATTGAGGTATCACGAATTCTGGAATCCCGAAAAAGTGGACCATGGTCGGTTAGATTTCGACATTTCAGGACTCGGGTGTTTGAGAGGCCAGGAGTCAGTAGATGTGGAGTCCCAACTCGTGAAATCGTGAAACCCCGAAAACATTCGGGGAAATGCAGCACAAGCCAGAGTTGTTGAGCCCATTTCAGAATTTTTACATTTCGGGGTTCGAAAAGCAGAGAAGGCGATATTTTGGAGTCATTGCATCATGAACTCTCGGTTCACTAAATCCCGAAAAGATCTGAGCCCATTTCAGCATTGAGCCATTTCGGGAATTCGGGGAATGGAGTGATCAGTGGTTTGGGCCGCTGCATTTCAAACTCCTGGTTACCGAAATCCTGATATAGTCATAACGTTGTGGTCGCATGGAGGTGAAGCTCACACATAGTGCTTGTTCACACAGGTGGGGTTTCCGAAGGAACCATGGATTGGATTCGTGGGGTTCCAGCGAGGGTCCAAAAGAACTATTTCAGTTCTTCGGATTCAGAGAAGAATGATCCTGTGTGGATCTTGGCCCGAGGGTCGGGGGTATGCGTCATAATCAAAGTAGTCAATAGCACAACGAACCAGATCACTTGCAAGAAAGTATCCTCAAGGAATAAGTTTGCTCAGTGCACTCAAGAGAAAGATGTTACATACACCCCCTCTTGTTTTAAACTTTGTCCTGAATTTTCACAGTATATAAGTGTCGAAATAAAGTGTGTCACAATATCATAAGTATATCTATCAACAAAATGGAAAATGGTGGTGCATATCATATGCGTCCTCCCAGGTTGTCAAGTGAGGACTATAGTTGTCCCACTGGACCGTGACCTGATCTACTGTTTTACGTCGTAGCTATCGAATGTGATGGTCCAAGATGCGGATCGGCTTAGTCGTGAGCGCACCCTCATCTGATACCTACAAGGTACTCAAGTCCAAATATGTGTAGGATCACTAACATAATGTCTCAAACAAAGATGTGAAAGACATTGTGCATACACCTCAAGGATTAGGCAAGGCTAGTCAATAGGCCACAACCCTCTGTTTTCCACAAACTAGTAGGATCCCACGAACCTAGAAGATAGTTTAGCACCCTTTCCAAAATTGATCTAACTCTTATGTGGTTTGACCCGCAATAAGACTCGATCGCCAACTTTGTAACTATGATCGACACGATGTGCATCAACATAACTCTTCTATCGATCCTGCGCTTCCTCGATCCTTAGCCTTATAATTTTCATTTGATCTTCTATTTCTTGGATTTATTTCAGTCCCACCAGGATGCTTCCCTCAATCCGATCCCAACTCAAAGGCCTTTGACACAATCTCCCATAAAGAAACTCGAAAGGCACCATCTTAATGGTACTTTGATAACTTTTGTTATATGCGAATTCTTTCATTGGAAAGAATTCTTCCCAACGCTTCAGTTGGTCCTCCAAGATTTAGTTTGTTCGTTTGGTCTGCCCATCTGTCTCTGGGTCATACGCAGTACTAAAGTTAATTTGGGTTCCCAAGGCCTCTTGGAAACTAGTCCAAAATCGTCTAGTAAACACTGATCCTCGATCAGATATAATCCTCTTAGGCGAACCATGCAGCATCACAATATCACTAATGAAAACTCTAGCTATGTCAGGTGCCTGATACGTCATACGCACAGGAATAAAATGAGCACTCTTCATCAGAGTGTTGTTTACCACAAAAATCGAGTTGTGTCTCCTTGCCATCAGTGGCAATCCAAAAATTGAATCCATCGAAATGACCTCCCATTTCGATTCTGGAATCACGTGTGGTTGTAGTAATCCTGTCGAATGTCTATGTTTAGCCTTCACCTGCTGACATTCTAGAAATATTGCCACGTAGTTTACTATGTTTGCCTTCATTCCCTTCAAGAAGAATAAGGTTTTAAGGTCTGCCCTCATCTTCGTGACTCCTAGGTGAGCCATGTACATGGCTCTGTGAGCCTCGTTTATGATCAAAATCCTCAACTCCTCGTTGGACAGTACGTAAATTCAATTTTTAAATCTCAATAATCCGTTGTCGTCAAACATAAATCCTTCAAATATTGGTACCATCATTGTGTTATGTCCGATAAAATCCTTGACCTCTTTGTACCAGTGATCATCGCGTTGTAAAGTTAGAATATTTTCACGCAGATTCGTCTAAATAGGCATCACCGAAAATATGTGCAGTCTCCGACTCAACGCATCAACCACTTTGTTCATTGTTCCCTTTACGTAAGTAATATCGAAATCATACTCTCTGAGCAATTCTGACCAACATCATTGTCGTGCGTTCAATTCTCTTTGCATAAAGATATGTTGTAGTCCACAGTGGTCTATTTTTAGTTCGAATTTCCGCCTAATAAGGTAGTGTCTCCAAATTCTCAAGGCATAAACAATCGCTGACAACTCCAAATCGTGGATCACATAGTTCTCCTCATGCCTTCTCAACCTTCTCTAGATGTAAGCGATCACTCAGTCGTCTTGCATCAAGACTCCGCCTAAGCCTTCCTTGGATGCATCAATGCCTACTAAGAAATTTGCGTCCATGTCAGGGACATTTAGTATCAGTGTCATTTTCAACAGCTCCTTGAGCCTCTGAAATTCTTTCGTGCATTTCTTGGTCCAAACAAACTTCTTGTTCTTCTTCTGCAATTTTGTAATCGGATTTGTTATCTTCAAAAACCTCGATGAATCAGCGATAGTATCTCGCTAAACCCATGAAGCTACGCACTTCCGGGACATTCGTCGGTGCAGGCCATTCCACAATAGCCTTGACCTTTGTTGGATTCACGATGATACCTTCACCGAAGATGACATTCCCTAAGTAGTGAATCTTTGATTGATAAAATGAGCATTTAGACAATTTCTCATACAATTAGTTCCCTCGCAAACACTATAGTACCAAGCACAAGTGTGTGTCATGCTCCTCCATCATTCGAGAGTAATCAAAATATCATCAATGAATACTTGGATGAACTTGTCCAAGTATTCATGGAACACCCTGTTCATCAAACTGATAATTACCCCTGGGGCATTCGTTAGTCCAAACGGTAATACAGTAAACGTGTAATATCCAAACATCGTCCTAAAGGCAGTTTTAGGGACGTCATCCTCCTTGATCCATAATTGGTGATACCCTGATCTCAAGTTGATCTTTGAAAACACTGTCGCACCCTTCAACTGATCAAACAGATCATCAATCCTTGGTAACAGATATTGATTATTGATCGTTGCCTTGTTCAATTGACAGTAGTCAATACAGATTCTCCATGACCCATCTTTATTTTGTATGAAATTGACAGGGACACCCCACGGTGACACACTTGGACATATAAGTCTTAGGTCCAACAACTCCTTCAGTTGCATTTTCAACTCCTGTAGCTCCAGGGTCGTCATCCGATAAGGCGTTCTTGTTATCGGTTGAGTCCCCGGTTTTAGTTTTAATGTAAATTCCAACTCACTCTCCGCCGACATCCTAGGTAACTCCTCAGGGAAAACATCTGCAAACTCTCTAACCACCGGTGTAAGGCCCCAATATCAACACAACAACTATGTACAACACGTAATTTTTTTTTCTTTTTTTTTTTAAACAACAAAAGGAAAATAGAACAACAATAAAAAGGTGCTCGAGGAATCATTCACAAAACTCCTCATAACATAACATTTTCGATTGCGCAGGCAGTCTCGTGTCTACTACAATCATTTGTTAATAATTTTATGGCACCAAAAGTTGTTAATTCCTCAATCGTTAGTATTGAGGATGCAGGCAAGGGTGTTGATCCGTCATATGACCACATAAGTGAAGGCATAGGGTGAACAACTACACACACAAGTTGTGTAAGGAAAACTAAACGCAGACGTAAATTAATCATCATCTAGAGTTGAGGCACGAGACTATCGTCAATTAATTTGTTGCACAAGATCTAAGTTGACCTGCAAACACAACTTAAAACTTATCACAAGCAAGTAGTCCTAAGCCTCTAAAATCATTCATTACATCACAATTTTTCTACGCACGAGGCGTCTAGGGACTATCCTCACTTATGCTAAAATTTACGCGCACGCAAACTCTAAATTCTAATCCATCTCATCATCAACATGGACTGCGCAAGAAAATCTAACCCATAAATCAACAGACATCATTTAAGCTTGGGTGCAAGGCGTCAGTATTTTAAATCGATGCACGCATTCCATCTAATACTGACACTCTTTGATACTGCAATTTTGGTGTGCATTTGCATATATCCAATAAAAGTGGTGCCACGGCTTTACTTACTAAGATAGTCACCATCATACAAGGTAACCAAGGTTAGTGACAACCTAAAGTGATGCATCATTTAATAGGGTAACATACCATTCCACAGGTGACAAGGGGGATTGCCCCAACCATAAAGCGTTGAAGGCGCAATTAACGTGAATCCAACCATAGGCCACATGACACAAGTTAAAAATCGTCTTATGTATTAAAGTTCAACATCGATTTGTTGGGATTCCAGCACAATATGCATGCCATCATTTAAGAATATAATAATGATGAAGGTGAATTCCTTTGTTTATAATTAAACTAGCACAACCACAAACTTGTGGCTGGTGAACGCCGAAAGGTTTTAGCTGGTCCAGAAAAGAAAATGAAACCCGATCATAAATTGAAACTTAGTCAAGTTTCAAACTCTGATCTGATATGCCACTGAAGATGCAGAAAAAATATATATATTTAACTTATTAAAAAAATAATAACCTTCTTTTATACTCTAGAATTATATTTCAATTTCAATAAATTTATTAAAAATAACGGCTGGTGAATAGGTTCGTGGTTGATAGAATTATATTTCAATTTCAATAAATTTATTAAAAATAATCGTTGGTGAATGGGTTCGTGGTTGATGAACGCTGGAAAATCCAAAAGGTTTTCATGCAAACTCGGTTTACAGCCCCACTCAGGAAAATCCCGCTGCCCAGTAAATAATAGATGTAGTAAAATTTTGGCTGGTGAAGGTCCAAAAATTTCCGATTAACCCAGAAAATGAAATGTTAATTACTCAGAGCTAGAAAATGAAAAGTTAATTACTTAGAGGTGGCAATCACTTTTTTTTTTTTTTGTTAATTTGTGCGGAACCTGTTGGCTACGCGATT
>SNQJ01S0211493.1:8253-21526 GCA_010110895.2 Picea sitchensis | reverse complement strand
TGCCAACAATATGACCTAGGTACTCGACTTTCGAGGCGCCAAAAGCACATTTAGATTGTTTGAGGAAAAGTTAGTGCCGAGAGAGTAGATGGAGAACTCAATCCACATAAGCAAGATGGGTTGTCCAAGTTTTACTATAGATGAGGATATCATCAAAGAAAACTAAGACAAAAGGATGAAGAAAAGGATGATAGACATGATTTGTGAGGCTTTGGAAAGTGGAGGGGGAATTAAACAAGCCAAAGGGCATGACCAAAAACTCATAGTGGCCCTCATGAGTTCTAAATGCAGTCTTAGGAATGTCTACCTCCTTCATATAGATCTAGTGGTAGCCAGAATGAATATCAAGTTTAGTAAATAACTGGGTGCCACTCAATTCATCCAAGAGGTCATCAATGACAGGAATGGGAAATTTGTTTTTAATGGTGATTTTGTTGAGGGCACGAAAGTCAAGACACATGCGCCAATAACCTTTTTTCTTAAGGACCATGACCACGGGAGAAGAGTAGGGGCTCGTATTGGTGCGGATAACACCTGCGTTGAACAATTCTTGAACAATTTTCTCAATTTCATTTTTTGGGAAAAGGGATGACGATAGGGACGTATATTGGGAGGAAGGCTTCCTGGAACAAGGGGAATGAAATGATCATGAACACCACGAGAAGGAGGGAGTCCATAGGGAGTGGAAAAAACCACTTGATGTTTAGAGAGGATGGATTGGAGGTCCTGTGGCATAGAGGATGTCTCAGTGGCTTGTATGGCATGGAGTTGGGCAATAATGCCAGAATGACCTTTTTTGAGCAACTTTTCCATGCGATGGGAACTGATGGTGATGCCTTGGAACTTATATTGTTGTCTCTCCTGGTCGAATTGCATGGTTAATTCCTTAAAATCCATGAGAATGAGACCTAAAGTCCTTAACCATTCTGCACCCAACACAATGTCACAACCATCCATGTCGATAGCAAACATATGAGATTTCATGTGGTACTCACCAATTTGGAGACACACATTTTCACAACGCCCTCCACATTTCATGGACCCGCAATTGACAATAATGATTTGAAAATTATTGACGACATAGATATAACAATTAGTTTCTTGGGCAATGCGACAATGAACAAAATTATGGGTGCTTCCACTATCAACAAGAATGATGACTTTCATGTGCTTAATGTAACCAATTAGCTTAAGGGTTTGGGGAGAAGAGAAGTTAGTGAGAGCATTGAGGGAAATGACTGATTCTACTTCGGGAGGGTCTGAGGGAGGGGTCATGTCAATGGGTTCAGGTGACATGGACACAAGGGGAAACTCAACATCGTCATTCGAAACATCCTCCGAGATGGCCATAAAAAGATTTTGTTCCTTACACTTGTGCCCAGGAAAATATTTGTCATCACAATTATAACAAAGGCCTTTGAGTTGGCGTTCAACCATTTCGGCCCTGGTCAATTTCTAGATCTTTAGTGGAGTAGAAGGAGGAGTGGGAGTGTCTGGTTTAGTGCGAGGAATAAAGGAGGGTTTTCAGTTTTGAGAAGAGACAACTTGTTGTGCTTCCTTATCTCTTTTAGTAGCGTCCACCCAAATCTGGGGCTGAGTCATGAGGACATGTGCACAAATCTCATCCTTGAGGCCGCTAATAAAACATTCTCAAGAAAAAGCATCAAACATGCCCTCTGTATGAAAATTCAATCGCTCAAAAGAGGCTATAAAGTATTCCATTGTGCCAAATTGTTTCAACTTTGTCAAACGACCTAAATGGTTGGTGTTAGTGTCAAAGCATTCATAAAGCTCTGCCACAAAGTGTGTCCAACCCACATACCCTTGGCAGACATTTTTTCTCCATTGCCACCATTGCCAACGTTCTTGATCTAGATGGAGAACACCATACCGGAGTTTGGCCAACTCATCCCTAATGCCATACAAAGAGAAATAATGTTCCATTTGACTTACCCAACCAGTGGGATCTGAGCCATCAAATTTGGTCGCATCCACACGCGAAAGGCGTAGGTCACGTTGAAAGTGATGGGGCTAACAATTCTGGGAATGAGAGGAAGTTTCACCTTCAGTTCACAAAGCTGGGTCAGATGAGGGAAGATCTGTAGGGATATGCAGCTTGGCGCAAATCATCGTAGTGACAGATTCAAGCTAGGTAACAAGGTCTTGTTTGAGGTCCTCTATTTTTGCGTTGATGGAGGAATGCATGCTTTTATTGACGGTGACAATATTGGCACTGAGATGTCACACTTCTTGTTGGGTGTTTGTGAAATTAGAGTGCAAGGTATTGAAGCGAGCTTCCAAGTCTTGGCTACGGGTGTGGGCCATGATGAAGAGGGAACACAAAAAGGGGCGGGTGGGACCACATAGAAAATGGGTTATGGGTGAAGTGTATCACAACGATCAGGGCAATGAGTTGAATCCAATGGGGTAAAGCCCAAATAAGGGTGTTGGAAGGGGGTCGGTTCCAAAACAAAAATTTGCAAAAAAATGATAGGTATGATTGCGATAAGAGCAAAGAGAGAAATCCAACGGGATAGGTCTCAAATAATGGTGGCAACAGGATCTAGAATTTTTTTTTTTACTCCTGCGGAGTTATACTCTGATCTGAAGAATACTGCAGTGATGAAATGCCCAAATGCTTAACATGAAGAAATATGTAGTAATTTCACAACTCGAATGCAAGAGACACAATTACGTGGCAATAGATCTTGTCTGTTCTGTTTTTTGTTTCCATCCCAAGGGTTAGGGTATTCAAGGGTTCTACAGACAAGGGTTTGCCTTGTGCTATAACTCTCTGATATACATGCGGGGTCCAACAGTAGTACTCGACCCAATATCTCATGGCACCAACTAAGGAGGCTAGACCGTACCCTTAGTCGTACTACTTGACTACCCAGGTACTAGAGAGTATCTTCCCCAGTGTTGTTCTCAGTGACACTATAATAGTTAGGCGACCGATCAATTTATCTATGGAGGGCTACAAGAGATCTAGGTCGATCCGTATACAGGTGTTTTCTGATGCGCTACCACTCAAAGGGGCACCAACAGGGGTTACAAGGGTGGCCAACATATGTGCGCTTAAGTACCACTTGTATTTCCTGTGTGTATGAATCCCCGACCGTGGGTTTATGTGCGTAATGACAAATCTCTGTAGCTTAAAGATGCCAGAATACGTCTCTACCCTAAAAAAAATTAACCCACAATTTTATGCCGAGGAAGGTGCTCTGATACCACTTGTAATATTCCAGATATAAAATAGTATGAAGAACAAAAATAATTAGCTAGAAATGACAAATAAACAACGATATAACCGGAACAACACCACAATAATACCAAAATAAAACCAGAATAAACTAGAAAGAGCCCTTTGATTACTGAGAGCAATGCTCACTTGCCTCTTCGAGGGGGCAACCTCCAACAAAATAGAGCTCTATTACAATAATATCCAAGACAAAACTTCTCATATCCTCTACTCCTATTTATACTAAATATGTCTATCAAAAGAACAATCTAGAGGAAGATCCTTCTAGAAGCGAAAACTTCTATTAAGTCTTCTTACATTTGACTTATTCTTCCTTATTGCTAGGCCTTATTAATATTGACCTTTATTACATGAAAATATATTATTCTACCTGGGTTAGGTCCCTAACAAATTATTTATTTAACAACACACCAATTCAATAAATATAAAGTCAAGTACAATGTACTCATGTTATTGGAGAAAATGAACACATGCCAATTATCCATGATTCTTTTATAGAATGACTAAAATAGTTATTTTATAATGTGAAAAGTCAAATTTATTCCTTTCATTTTGCTAAATTAACCTCCTGAATGAGCTCATGCTCTTCTCAATGAGTCTCTCATAGAATGGTTAAAAGGGTTATTTTATAATATGAATAAGTAAAAAAAAAAAAAAAAATCATTAATGGAACTACCAAGGGTATATGCTATTTTCTTATTTTGGCTAAATGGTCATTAACTATGTAATGGAGGTGTAGTTCTCGTACTTATTTTCTTTAATCAACATAGGGCATTAATGAAGATCTTATATTGATTAGGATCCTGAAACATAATCTCATATAAACTTCACTTAGCATTCTCAAACTATAGATGTGTGCAACCACTTGCCATTACTTCAAATGTATTTTTTAGTCTCTAGATTGATAAATAGTTATGAAAATCCACAATATCCATATGCCATTATATATTTTGAAATTATTTATATTTCGAAGTAGTAGGAAGTTAAAGAAAAACAAAACAATGGATTTTTTCAATAACTTAGGGTTGAAGTGTTGGGAAGACCTACATTGTATGGATTTTTACATTTTAGTGTGTTTTCATTAAATCATAATGTTATTGGTTGAATTTTTGTCATGTCAAATATCTATGGGTGACTATTTATAATATTGTTGGCACAAGAATTAAGTGATTACTATGTAGAGAAAAATGGAATAAAAATAAGCAATTTAACGTATAATAAAAATAGAAGACATTTTTTTTCATCATCCAATCTTTATGGAAGCAATATTGGAACAAGAGAAGAAGAGATAAGTGTAAAAAAGATATCATCACCTTCAAAGCAATTGATCCAATCACTACTATAGAATCAACATCATAAACAAAACAAAACTATAAATCTTGGAAAAATTGTGTCAAACATAAATTGAACAAATGAGACATAGAATATTGCAAAGAAAAACAAAAAACAATATCTCTTATGGATTTCCTAACATGTATTTTTGAACATCATGGTCATATACATGCTACCTAGTTTTTTTTTTCAAATGGATTGATGACTTGTCCAACATAAATGCATACATACTACGCGTAGTGAATCATATCCTAACATTCATATAACTGAATTACCAATGGAGATATTTGTAATCGAGGTCATAAAGAAACTAATGGACATTGATCCTCCAAATAGAATAATATGGAATATAGGGACTAACCCAAGGCTATATTCTTTGTTGCTTGCACAAAGAAGTAGCCTCAACCCCTCCAAGAATGATCATTCTATACTACAATAGGGAGGGACCAACAATGTCTCTTCTTTTATGTTTTGAACATTATTCTATACACGATAGTAGAAAATATCTTAAAATTAAACATGTAAATTTGTAATGGGTGACTTTATTGTAAGGTTGCAAGTTAGCTAAACAAAACCCTCTTCTATATTTTCTTAAGTGTTTCCTTCCCCCACTTAGGGATATGCTAGTTATTTAACAGTGACACATCAAGTTAAATTTAGATAAGGAATCACACATGAAACTAATACTAAGCTGAAGGCCTCAACACGCAATGACCAATATGGCTGTGGATGGGGCACACCTGTCACTCTCAATAAATGTGCCATAATCTCCTCAGTCTGAATTAGTCAGCTGAAGGGTGTACAAAAATTGTTGAGAGACAGCTGAAGAGTGTACACAAATTGTCGAGAGAAGATGTGTAGTCTGGAGAAGAAAGGAAGGGTGTACATCCTCACCCTGTTGGGAGACGGAGATCACAGGTTCAATCCCTCCACCATCGATGCCATTTCCGCCGCCCTGAAAGAGGTCCAAGATTCCCCAGACGCGGGGGCCCTCGTGACCACCAATGAGGGCAGATACTTTTCAAACGGCCTTGACATTCAATGGATATCACAGAATCCAGATGCCCACTTGAACACAATCAGGATCAAGTTCGAAAACCTTCTGGCCTCCTTCATGAGGCTCGGCGTGCCCACCATCGCGGCGATCGGTGGGCACGCCGCAGCAGGGGGTTTTATACTGGCCTTGGCACACGACTACAGGTTTATGAAAGTGGATAGATCTGTTCTGTACATGAGTGAGCTCGATCACGGGATGAAGCTTCCCAGGAGTCTCATGGCCGTCGTACTGAGCAAGCTTTTACCCGAAGCCCTCAGAGATGTGGTATTGGGTGCCCGCAAGATTAGTGCCCAGACGGCTCTGGAGGGCGGGATCGTGGATTCTGTTTACGCGGACTCGGTTCAGACGTTGGAGGCCGCCGTCAGCGAAGCCCAGAAATTGGCTAGTTGGGGTTGGAAGAAGGAGGTTTACAGTGAACTCAGGTTGGGGGCTTTCCCGGGCGTTCTTGAAGAGCTCGATGCCCATCGGGACCCGTATCTTTTTCCTGTTTCTGCTAAGCTCTGATTACGGGGTTTTGGTTTGCGTCTGTGCGTGTAGGGTTAGTGGTTCGAGTCCCACTGTAACCATGGTTTTTGAGTTCGGTTGCTGTGAATACGAATGGTTGGTCTTAATAAGTTGGGGTTTCTCAGCCTCCCGCAATTGTTTACTGACAGGTAATGCGGAGATGCACTAGCGTCTACACTATAAAATATGTTCATGGAAGACATCGATATTGATATCAAAATGCAATGACATCAATAAAAGTTCAGGTTCTGCTTATATTCATACATAAAGTACTTCAATGCAAAACATCGATATTCTGATGATATAGAGTTATCGTGTGTTTTTTAATTTTATTTTTATTTTGTCAAAAAGTGATTCCTCAAGATAAGAATTACAACAGCCAGCTCCTTATTCGTGGCTAAAAAGAAATTGAACCTTTGTGGATGGTCTGCCATGCCACCATCTTCACTGCTGAACCAAAACCCATCAGTAATTTCATAAAAGTTAAGCTTAGGCAAGTTTTTGCTGGGGTGTTTTTCTATAAATAAACCTTTCTTTTGACTGGGGAGAGTATAAATCTCTACACAAATTTTGATTGTTTGTATTACAATCAGAATTTTTTTAAGAACTGTGACCAAAGGTTATCTATTTTATCAAAGTTCAACCCATTGTTATCAGAATCAGCCCAGTCCGGCAAAACCGGCCTTCAGGGCAAAAATGGTCGGACCGGTTGTACCGAACCGTTTTTGGCTGGTTCCAGCCAAAAAAATGGAATCGTTTTGGGCCAGTTCCGTACAGTGCCCGTATAGGGGCGGATTTCCAATTTTTTAAGGAAAAAAAAACAAATTTCTGCCAATTTATATACATTCTGTAGAGTTTTAGAAACTAGAAGCTGTGTTTTCAATTTAAAAACATCCAAAAGTTCCTCAGAAACATCCAAAAGCTCCTCAAAAGCAAAATAAATGATCAAAACACGGTCTTAAAATGAGCAACAGGTTTGAAAACCAATTTTGCAGTGGCTGACTGATTGTATCTTTCTGGGTCTCTCTCAGCTGTCCATGTGTGGTTTGCCCCCATCAGTTTCACTTCATATTATATTTATTAATTTTTTGATCCGTACATGCCCTTCCCCCACATGTAAACTACATTTATTTTCCAGGCTTTGTAAGATTTTCTAAAATGCTTTTCTATATTTCTAGTTCTAACTTTGAACACTGCAAGCAACTTCCAATATTCTCCTTGTGGAGACTCGAGAGTGAATCCCCCAAGGTTACAAGTTTGGAAAAAACAATGAGACAAAGATAAACAAGAAATAATATGCGTTCAAATGACTCGAATAAGAGAAGGGAAGAGCAATCACAAAATCATTCACACTAACACAGAAATTATCATTAAGCTTTTATTCTGACATGCACTCTATTTACCCTGATATGTGCATGTGATCAAAAGAGATGGAGGTATGAATAGCATACAATAATATGCCTCCACTCCATTAAAGATGGGGACCTCATTCCACACATGTTAACTATAAAATCAATCAAACTATAACAAAAAATGCAGTATTGCACTCGGTGCTATTTTGGTTATATGCACCCTTGCTATATAAATGAGAATCTTTGCATATTTGTGTATAAATGGTTTGGATTCATATTGATGCACATGAATATATATGTTTTTTTTTAAATTTGAATATTTTATGTAATTTTTTGTCGACCGTTTTTTTTTTCCCGGTCTGGTCCAGTTTCGCATTTTTGGGGTCGACTGGTCCAGTCCGGTTTCCGGTTCTGATAACATTGGAACTTCAACCTTCGTGGATGGTCTGCCATGTCACCATCTTCATTGCTGAACCAAGACCCATCGACAGTTTCATAGAATTTAAGGTTAAGCAAGTTCTTGTTGGGGTGTTTTTCTTAGTAGTTAAACCTCTGTTTTGACTGGAGAATGTACACATATGGACACAAATTCTGTGTCACAATCAAAATATTTTTGTCTAGGAACTTTCTTAAAAAAATGCATTTTTTTTTCTTTCAAAATAGGATAAAAAACATTCTCTTCAGGTGCACTTGGTACATTACAAATGTTTGGAAGAAACAGGTAGATTGTTCCTTGTCCAAAATTAGTATAACCAAAGTTCCGACGGTATCTATTTCATCAAAGTTGAACCTTTGTGGATGGTCTGCCATGCTACCATCTTCATTGCTGACATGAGAACCACAGCAGTTTCATAGAATTTAAGGTTAGAAAAGTTCTTACTGGGATGGTTTCTGTAAGTACTTAAACCTTTGTTTTTACTGGAGAGAATACAAATATCTACACAAATTCTGTGTTACAATCAGAGTATTTTTGTCTTAGAACTGTGACTGAAGGGTATCTATTTCATCAATGTTATACATGACTTGTTAAGACAGAGTGAACCACTGAGTTTTAAGCCTGGGTCATCATCACTGCAAGTGCTCCAACTTGCCACTAGACCACAACGTGATATTCATAAACTGCAAGAGCAACAACACTTTTTTAGTTTTTGGATAGTTCTGCTATTGGAAGAAAAAACAACCTCCATAAATTATTTTAGTAATTCGAAGATTCAGTTAACCATATGAGAGATGAGGTGTCCTTGCAAGAACATACAATTTGAATATTTTAGTTATAGACCACAGTTAGGAAAACAGGATACCAAAATATATTTTTCTTCCTTTTTCTTGGATCTGTTGGCATCGGAAGTCACTCCTGGATTGCAACAGGAGCAGAGCCCGACGCCCATCAGTTTATGTCACGATTTAGTTTTAAATGGGGTGATCGGATGTGAGTGAACTCAGAATAGTATAGCTTTAACTCAGGAAACTGGGCCTGGTATGTAAAAAACAAGGGAGGTCTTGATCCAACTTCCGTCAGTAAGTTGAGTATAAGATGGATAGATGGAAGACTTAATGAGATGAGTGAGCAAGACTGCCTCGGACATCAGGCCTTCGGCAGCTTGAGGAGGAAAAACTCAGAAGACAAGATCCTCTTGACCCCGAGTTTCAAGGAACTGAAAGGTGGCTCGACTGGATCCTCCAATTCCGAGCCATTCAACGTTGAGAAAGCACAAGAACTGATTAGAAACCTTGTGACTATTACAGTGATCCAACCTACATCATCTTATAACAGCGCAACTCGATTGGATCCTCCAATTTCGAGCTGTTCTAACACAGTGTAAACAAAGAGATGGAAAGAGGCTGACATCCATAAAGTAAGAAGTCTCAAATGCCAATACATAACCAGAGCGACCAACGCTTCATCAAAACTTTACAATCGGGAGCCTTGCTCAACCATCGATGCTTCAAAAAATACAAAAACTGAGTACATATACTCAGAAAAATTCGCCTAACAGAGGCGTGCTCGGACCTCCAAGGCGTGGCGTCCCTTCAGTCAAACTCGGACGGATATCCTTCGTCAGACGCCACCTTAACTGTGCATGGCTCTTGCAAGGGGGTAGTTGAGCCATTAAGTGTCGAGTTAGCGTGTGCAGACTTCTCTGGCTAGTCGAGGACTCGGCATGGCTTCTTTGGAAAAAATCGACACACAGGACCGTCTCAGGCAGACTGCTTGCCAGATCCTCCATACCTTACACTTAATGAGTGAGGAGAGGTTTCAACCACCTCCTTCCACCTTCATTTACTCCTAGCAGGAACCAGGATTGAAACCGAATCGGATTGGCACCTGGAGATCTCGACGATCCCTTCTGTGACTAACTCGACGCTTTTGGCCCCTCGTGCATAGCTCTTTCTATTTCCCCAAGTGATTACAGGCCGTGACCTTGTGCTTATCCTCAAAGGCGCTTTCGGCGTTTTGGGGTTCGTGGATAGGAAGGAGCCGATCCTTGCTCTTCAAAGTCTCGATGGGTGAAATGTCGAGATGGCCTAATTGGGTGCCACGCGTCCTTCTTTGATTTGACGGTCCTGAACTCATTCGGCGATACTGTGGGCCCCTGTCCCGGACGCCTTCTGCACTTCGCGTCTCGCGGATGGGAGGGAGCTACTCCTTGTGCTTCAAAGTCGCGATGGGCGAAAAGGCGAAGAGCCTAATCGCGCACCACGTGTCCCTGCGGGATGGACGGCTGAGATCACTTTCGTACTTCGCAATCTCGCGAGCTGGAGGGTAGAGCCTTCGTGCTTCCCTTTTACGAAGTCCCGAGACGCGAGATGGCGATACGGGTATAGCTCTTTTTATTGTCGGTGCCCTCCACACGTAACCGTTGGCCAGGGCTTAAGTGCTAGCACTTCTCGCAACTCGCGACCTTGCGAGTTGGAGTGTCGAACCTTGGCACCCTCCCTTCGCGAAATCCCGAGAGGCGATGGCTCTTTTCCCTTTCCACAATTCTCGCGACTCGCGATCTCGCGCAACCAAAGGATATGGTCTGCCCTCCGAACTCACGTACCCCGAGTTCAAGAAATAAACCCACGCTTAAACTGATCTCGATCAACGGCCCTCGTTACTTCGCGAGTTCTCCACGGAGAATTTCGGCCGTTCACTTCCTTGAAAACTTCTGCGCTCTACTTGGCGCGACTCGGTTGACTGCAGTTACCCACCGATCGTCGATTTGCTTCGTCAATTGATCCTTGCTGTTGAAATCAGACTGCTCGCTTGCTCGATTTGTAGCCTGAAATGAGATTTTTTCCTTGCTGCGCTTGGGCGCTTCTCGTGCAACCTGCAGACCTGGATACTCTGTGCCCAAGACAAGAATGGTTGCTAACAGGATCTACCATCTGTTCTATGAAAGACATCTGGACAGAGTTTCATAAAATTTATGCTTGGGCAACTTCTTACCAAGGTGTTAATTGGTAGAGTAACATTGCATTTTTTCTTTGGGGGTGCTTTGGGAAACATGGTCCGAGGGGCTGTACCACATAGAGCTGACTTCTTTTGGCTTAGGAACTAGGTTTGAGGGGCAGCTTCCACCAAAATCACTTGGGACTTGTACTTGGCCTTGTCCCTTTGAAACTTGTGCAATCTGAGAGGGGCAGGCCACAGTGAGAATGGAACCCTGGTGGATGGATTATACTCTGTTGACCACACCAGTGAACCAAGGTTATGTTGGCAAAACATCACTTCTTAGGTTTTGAATCATTTTTCTATTTGAAGAAAAACACCCTCATGAATGATTTCAATAAATTGCAGGCCCATTTAATCATTTGAGAGTCGACTCAATCCAGTTGCAGTCTCTGCAAGAACACAATGGATATTTAAATCAGAAGTCCAAAATATTGTTTTTCTTCTTTTTTCATGGATCTACCATTTATTATCACTATCCTTTAAAGGACTCCCCTCTAGTTGTTCACACCCTGTTACAATCCTTTACAAGGAATATGGATTTTCTTTTCTCTATTTCTGACAATGTACTTAGATTAGGAAATGTAAATCTGCTCCTCTATATTTGACAAGATACTTAGAATAGGAGTGTACATAACTTCAAGAAACAAAGTATTCTTTTAGTAGTTGAAACTTAAGGGCTCTTTGGATGGGATGGTATTAATGTTAAAGCACTAGAATAGAACCTTAGGCACAGTAGGCTTGTCATCTCCGGCTGAGGTTAGTCTGTTTTTTGTTTGTAATGTAAGCACACATGTGGAAGCAATCCATACTAATGCATGCATCAAATTGGACCATAGCAATATGTCAAGCTCGAAGGATTGCAGTGAGAACAGGAAAGCTTATATTAAAAAGAAACAAATTGGAACAGGTGAAAACTCTGGAATCTTTGATGTAAATATTTTACCCAAATATTTGCAATTCTTTGATTTTTGAAGGAATGTGTTTGAGATTCATGGGATGTGTTAATTTTCAGACCATGGTAAGCAGATTCTGTGCTTGGAATGGTAAGCAGATTCTGCACTTGGAAAGAATAGCTTAAATCTTAGGTAGCTGAAAATTTGAAAGCTTCAATAAAACAGCAGATCTAAGTACGTTAATCTACAAACACATACTGTTGAGAATTCAAACAGCAAATACACAGACCCGAACCCTCAATCACATCTATCATCTATTAAATATTGAAGGAAGAACTACACTGCAATAGCTCAAAAGAAAAACTTGCTAACCAACACAGTGGTGCTCCTTGCATCTCCTTTTAAGTTTTCAGGATAGGAAGACGAGAAAAGATAGAGTGTATCTGGTCAACCAGTGATGTGCCCTAGGTCATAGCATAAAAAATGCTCACCCTACACTCCTAGAGCAGTGCACCCTCATGCATGGAAACTGCTGCCAAGGATAGTGTGCCCAACTGCAGATGACAAAGTCAATGCATGCATGCCCCAAACCCTCGAACTGAAGATCAACTGCTGCATGGTCTCCTTGGGATCTGCACCCGTCCTAGAATAGTCAACTTCTCATGCAAGCGCTCTGTTATAAATAAGGAAACTGCACTTAAACTGGAATCTAACTGATCTAAAACTGAACTGAACTGAATCTGAATTAGAGGCCAAACTAGAGACTGAACTAGAGACTGGCACATGCATGCGCCCTCCTAACTCATCCCTACATAAATGTGCCAGCTCTCCACTCTCTCTGCCGTGTCGTCAACCTGCCAAAGCACTGCATGGACTGTCATGTGTGTGCCTTCAAGCTACTGTACAGATCTGCTGCTGTACCTGCTGATTGAGTGTGGCCTGGTACTTTGGAGAAGACTGACTGAGTTACTACAGGTAAAAATCTAAGAGGATGTACTATGCTCATTCTTTGACTGTTGTCAGGAAAACTTCTTTCATTTTATATTTTACTGTTCACATATGATTAGGTTAGCATGACTCTGGTTTGCAGTGCGTGCTGTATGCATTCAAAGGTGTAACAATGTAGCACACATGATTTCTTGATGTAAAGTATTTTGTGAACAGATTTGCAAATGTCTGTTTTTAATGATATCAATGCTTTAAGTAATATATTGTGTACAGTGGCTTCAGTGATGTGCCGTTAGAAAGGTTTGTACATTTTTTATGTTAATATGTGATTGGGCAAGCCATGATTTTATTTTATTGTGGGTTCAAATTGATTACCATGGATGCGAGTGCTTTCCAATAATTGCACACAGCTAAGCATAAAAGTAGGAAGAAAGCTTAGATGTAAGATGGCATAACCATTAAGAAGATCTGTCAGGTAACTATGAT
>SNQJ01S0211492.1:4660-20560 GCA_010110895.2 Picea sitchensis | reverse complement strand
CTCATTTAGGTGACAAAAGAGGTGCAACACTCGGAATTTTTTAAAACCTACCATAGGGTCAAGAAGGAATTTTTTTGGGATGGCCTTAAAATTGATGTTCAAAGGTTTGTTCCATAATGTTTGGTTTTCCAAAAAAATATGGTGGAAACAATTAATACCCCAGGTATTTTACAACCATTAGCCATCCCAAGTCAGCGTTGGGAGGAGGTTTCCATGGAGTTCATCACAGGGTTACCAAAGTCTGAAGGATTAAAGAGTGTCATCATGGTGATTGTTGATAGACTGACGAAGTACGCACACTTTTGTGCACTCTCTCATCCCTTCAAAGCGATTACAGATGCCACCACATTCATGGAGACAGTTCAAAAGCTACATGGAATCCCAAAGATTATTGTAAGTGATAGAGATCCCATCTTCACTAGACATTTTTGGACAAAATTATTTTCTTATTTGGGTACTCAATTGACTCATAGCTCATCCTATCATCCTCAATCTGATGGATAAACCAAGATAGTGAACAAATGTCTGGAAGTCTACCTTCGTTGCTTTGTCTCTGATAAACAAACACAATGGTTCAAATGGTTACCATTGGCAGAATGGTGGTATAACACTTCCTTTCATACTACAACAAAAATGACACCATTTATGGAACTCTATGGATACCACCCTCCTTCTGTCACTTCTTCTCTAAAAGAAAAATCTAAGGTTCAAGTAGTGGAAGATCACATTGAGCATCAACAACAAGTTCTCAAAATATTAAAGGACAACCTGACCATGGCACAAAATCACATGAAACAACAAGCAGATCAACATCGTAGTGAAAGAATTTTTGAAGTAGGGGATTGGGTGTTTTTAATACTACAACCATACAAATATATGTCCCTCAAGCAAGCCAAGAAAGATAATAAATTATCACCAAAGTACTATGGCCCTTATAAGGTGTTGCAAAATATTGGTACTATGGAATACAAATTGGAGTTTCCTGCATCTTCACGATTACACCCAGTTTTCCATGTTTCATGCTTAAAGAAGGTTATAGGTGACAAGATCCCAGTTCAAACTATATTGTGAGAACTTGACGAGGAAGAAAAAATCATATTGGAGCCTGAAGCCATCACTAACACAAGAATTCTCTAGTTAAGGAATAGATCCATTTCAGAGTATCTCATTAAATGGAGGAAACTATCGGCTGAAGATTCCACTTGGGAAGATGACTCTTTTATACAGAAGCATCCAGAGTTACTCAAGCGTTGCAGACAACACTTGTCTCAAGGGGAGGGGCATGTTAAGATCTAAATAGTGGTACATTACCCCTTAATTGGGCCATATTACATTAGTAATGTTATTTTATTCATGTCATCTTGGGTCCATTAGTTGTAATTGTACCTCCTAGTCTCCTATATATACCAAGGAGACATTTTAATTTGGAATCATCTTGTATTTGGACATTTATGTGGTGTATAAGGAGGTTTCCCCCTCAAAGAGTCTTATTATCTGAAATTATCTCTTATTCAAGGTGTTGAGTACTTATTATGAGGTTTTTCTATGATATATTGATATTTGGTTCTTAACACACTCCCCCTTTCTTATTGACTTTTGAAATTTTTAATGGGAATGTACACAATTATATGGTTGATTTGGGTGCTTCTTTTAATGTTATTCCATATGTTATTTGTCAAAATTTGAATGCAAACCTGAAAAAAAAAATATTCAAATCATACAATTGGATATATCAAGTGTCCAAGGTTATGGAAGAATTGAATAATGTCTTGATAATACTGGCTTCCAATCCAAAGTTTCATCAAACAATGGATATCATTGTGGTAGACATTCCAAAAACATGTGGGTTGTTATTGAGTAGAGATTGGTCTACATTTTTAAATGGATATTTTTCTAGTGATTGGTGTCACCCATGGCTTCCTTACAATGGAAAAAAGAATTAGATAAGAGTAGATATAGAGAGATACATGAATCATGTTGTCATGGATCTTAATTATTTGAATGAGCCAATAATGTTCAATAACTCAATTATGGGGAATTACATATTGGGCATATTCTTTGGATATTTCACTGTTGAAATGTATCAACATGTAGAGTCACACATGCAATATGAAATCCTTAATTACAATTAGGTTGTTGAGTTTCACGATAATATAGTAGGTAGGAGAGATACTAAACCTGATGTACACACTAATATAGATGTAAACACTAATTTGGATGTACATACTAACCCGTATGTAAAGACTAATTTAATTGTAGAAACTAGTTCCAAGATAACTCTTGATATGTAGACTCTTTTCTTTGATGGATCCAAGTCTAATGAGGGTGCAAGTGTTGGTTGCATTCCCAAGGACCGCAAGGGTAATAAAATTTTGATATCCTATAGAATTGAATTCTAATGCACAAATAATGTTGCTTTATATGAAGCCCTAATTAAGGGATTAAGAAAGGCATTTGACCTCAAAGTTAAATTGTTAAAAGTGTTTGGTGACTCTTAAATTGTCACAAGATAGGTACAAAATTATATTAATTGCATTTATAATCATTTGAAACGCTACCAGCAAGAGGTATGGGATTTACTTAATAAATCTAACGATTTTAATATCAGTACTATTTGTCACTCTTTGAATTATGATGCTAATATTTTATCTAATGTCGCGTCAAAGATAATTCCATCAAAGGGTATAATGCCTAACACTTTTTTTGTGGAATTTTTATACAAACCCTTAGTACCTAACAATATAACAAATTGGATAGTTTTTTAAGATGATTAATAGATAATTACATTCTTGAATTTAAAAGACATTTTTCGAGATTCAACTATTGATGAACTCCAACATGAAAAAGTGTTGAATTTTCAAACATAATTTTTTGAATATCAAACAATTGGGAATAAAAAGACTCCCATGAATGTTATTCCAAATCTTGTGGCGAGGCTAGAGAAATTATATGATTTATAGGATAAATTCAAAAAGGTTATCAACTACAAAACAAATAGTTCATCCATGCAGTATGAAGTGATAAATATGGGAATTAACAACAACCCTCAGATTTTCAACCTTGGTATCAACTTATCTCCAGTAGAAAATAAGGCCTTCATTAAAACTTTTAGAGAATATAAAGATATATTTGCATGGACATATGATTATATAAAAAAAAATTGATACTAATATCATCCAACATGTGATACCCATGAAGCCTAAAAAAATTCCCTTTCAACATAAGTTGAAGAAAATGCATCCCAATTTAGAAGCTCTAGTGAAAGGAGAATTGAATAAGATATTGTCTTCCAAGGTTTTTTTTGTTGTTCGACATACATAATGGATAGCTAATTTAGTCCACATTATGAATAAAAATGGAGACATCAGACTATGTGTGGACTTCAAAAACCTAAACAAAGCCTATAAGAAGGATAATTACCTTGTGCTTCCCATGGAGCAGATATTACAAAGTGTCTCTATATATGAGATGCTATCACTCCTATATGGTTTCTTAGGATATAATCAAGCCCTGGTTTCCCATGATGATTAGTTGAAGATTACCTTCAACATCAAATTGGGAACATACACATACATGAAGATGCCTTTTGGTTTGAGCAATGTTGGAGCCACGTTTCATAGAGCTATGGATATAGCATTAAGAGAGATAATTAGTAAATGTGTTATATTGTATATTGATGGTGTCATTATGTTTTCTAAAAACATAAGGGATCATGTCCATCACTTAAGGAATATTTTTGAAAGATGTAGTAGGTATGGCATCTCTCTCAATCCTAGCAAATCTATATTTGTTTTAGATGAAGGAAAGATCATAAGGTTTTTTTTTTCCAAAGAATAAATAATGATAGAACTAGAAAGAACGTAAGCTATTTATAAAATTGTTTTTCCTCATAACAAAAAATCTATGCAATCATTCCTTGAAAAAATATTTTTTTTTTGTATATTTGCTCCCATTTTCTCTGAAACTATGAATCCCCTTCAAGATATGATGAATAAAAAACTGAGTTCAAATCGGGTCCCAAGGAAAAGGAATCTTTTACTTAGATTAGGTAAGAAATAGAAAAATACACAACCTTATTGAGTCTCAAATTCAATAAAGATTTCATCTTGTATACATTCACTTTTTGACACAACATTTACAACTATTATCTCCCAGAAAAATGAGGAAGGGAATGAATTCCCAATTGCATTCATGAGTGCAATATTGCAAGGGCCAGAGCTCAAATATCTAGAGGTGGATAAATAGGCCTATTTTTCCTTCAAAGAAGTTAAAAACTTTATACTCTACCTACACAAATCCAGAACCAAAGTAGCGGTATCTTACTCTATAGTGAGAAATCTATTGGTACAGAAATATGTGGGAGAGAAAATATCTCACGGGATGACTTCCTTACAAGAGTATGACCTTGAAATTAATCCTATGAGAATAGTAAAAGTCCAAGGACTCTGCAAACTAGTAGTAGAGAAAAAAGAACCTAGAGTGATGAAGGAGACTTAATTGAAGATGAAGTTCACTATATCCATGTTCCTACTAACTCCTGGCACTACGAGCTAAAATATTTCTTAACCCATGGTAGTGATCCCCAATACATGTAACCTATAAAGAGAATACCTCTCAGGCTCAAATCAACTCAATATTAGTGTATTAATGGGATCCTTTTCAAAAGGAATTATGATGATGTTTTGTTTAGGTTCCTTGAAAAATATCATGCAAAAAAGGTTCTACAAGAACTACATGATGGTCCTTCTAGAGAACATTTTGGAGGGGACACCATAACACATAAAATTCTCAGGAAAGGATATTATTGGCCCACTATGTTCAAGGATTCCCATGCATATTCCAGGAAATGTGAGGTTGTCAAAATTCAGTTGGAAAAGAGAAGAAACATGAATCGCTTTACAACATGTTTCAGTTGACAACCATTTCCAACAATGGGGTTTAGACATTATTAGGGAGATAAATAGTAATTCATCACAACTCCATAAATATATCTTGAATGAAATATATTATTTTACTCAATGGATATAATAAATACCTCTAAAAGTTGTTAACAAAAACCAAGTGATTTATTTCCTTGAATGTCACATAATTACAAGGTTTGGTGTTACTCAGTCTTTGGTATTTGATAATGAAAAATACCTTTCATCATTAAAATTGATTGAATATGCTCTTGAAAATAACATCAAAATTAAATATGTATCCAATTACTACCCCCAGAGAAATGGTTTAGCAAAGTGCACTAATAAAAATATAATAATAATCCTTAAGCATATTGTAACTTACCATCGGAGAAGATGGCATTTAGATTTACCAAATTCCCTGTGGGATGATAAGGTGACACCTAAAACATCCTTAGGGAACTCTGCTTTCTTCTAGGTGTATGGACAAAAGGGAATTTTATCTACTCATATCTTCTTGACTTCCCTACAATTATCCCAATCTACTCAAGAGGAAAATTTTCTAATCATGCAACATAGATTAAACACTCTTCTCAAGTTAGAAGAAGAAAGGGAAAAAAACCAAAAGAAAACTAGATCAACACTAGGAGCTGGTAAAAAGATGGTTTGATAAAATGTCTGTCAAAAACAAGGATTTTCAAGTTGGGGACTTANGCAACATAGATTAAACACTCTTCTCAAGTTAGAAGAAGAAAGGGAAAAAAACCAAAAGAAAACTAGATCAACACTAGGAGCTGGTAAAAAGATGGTTTGATAAAATGTCTGTCAAAAACAAGGATTTTCAAGTTGGGGACTTATTTCTCAAATGGGACAAAGCCAATGAAACCAAAGGGAAACACATTAAGTTTTAGCATCTCTAGTTTGGTCCATATAAAATTCATGAAAAAATCGGGTCTATGACTTTCAAACTCAAAACCTTAGAAGGGGAGGTTGAGGAACTCCCTTTCAATGTACGAATCCTCAAAAATTATTTTTCATGATAACCGATGGTGATATAGTCTTTTATATATTACATTTCCTTTCATAACAATTTTCTTTAGAAAATTTTATTTTTCTTTTAATTGCCTTTGTACATTTAAAAAAAAAATTGTTTTATGCCTTCCAAGCAGATTCTGAATTGACTGCCATGTTTTAAATCACACTCATCCCTATTTAGTGTGTATGTATGTTGGAGGATATGGGTTATTTTCTATGAAAAAATGGAGGTAAAACTTCATCTAACGATATGTCTCAAAGATACCTAGAAATGAAGAATCTACTCTATGTAATGTGGTGAAGAATAAGGATGTCAACGTCAAACGATGGAAAACTGGGTATTAACAAAATTCTTAGGTTATGCATTGGATAAAATACAATACAAAATATGAAATTAAACGTGGTATCTTCTTTTTCACGATGCTACTCTCACAATGTGTTTTAAAGCATACATGCAAGTAGGATAAGAGCCTATAGGCACCCTTTCATCTATTATTTATGAGATCCATTCACTGGAAATTAAAATTCTAACTCTACTATATACTTAGAAGGAATACCCATAGGGAGAATAAATTTTGATAAGGCCTGCATATATAAGAAACTCTCATATCACCCCACTTCCTTCACACCCTATTTTTACAATAAAAAATCATATACAAATCTGTAAGGGTGAATAAGACATAAGATCATAAGGAAATTGAAAAATAACTGTTAAATTAGTTGTTGGAGGTATAAGTAAACATGTCGGGGATATGGATGCTAGTTGGTAGTAGGGCCATTCTTGTATGTTACCGAGGAAACTTTGTTAGGGCTATGGATGCTCGTTGACAGTGAAGCAGTGCATGGAAAGAGAGATGAGGAACAAATATAATCCTATTGTCAAATATAGAAGGTATCTATGTGGTGTCATGTCCCAACAAATATTATATCCAGGTATAATACTAATTAATTAACCTCATATCTTGGCTTGCAGAGAACACTTAGAAGGAAATCTAGAAGCTCTCATTACATGTCAATATCATTCAGAAAGAAATATTGGTGATGTGGAGCCCATGGCATAGGTGAGAACCACAATTTCTTGAAAAATGTATTCACGATATCCCAATGTGACCTTTGATTTTTTTAAGGAAAAAGATAATTGGTTCTTCCTAGTGAGACACCATTTGTTGTGGCTGCAAAAAATCCCAATAATGTTTTTTGTTCTAGGGAAAATTGAATGGGCCCACCTTACTAAAAATTCTACATGAAGCTTATAAAATATGACCTATTTATGAAATCTGAGTAATATGGTAAGGTTTATAGAGGAATATTTTATCCATAATCCTTTTTAGCCTCTTAGAAATCCTTTTCCCAATACTCATTTGTATCAAAACCCCCTTTTATTTCACCTCTACTGGATTTTAACTTTTTATCTAATCTTAAGATATCCTTGAATATCATTCATAATTCATATATTTATCATGGAATATCAATGTTTCACATTATGAAAGTCTATTGGGATATATCTATTAGCTTCATTTCATCGGAAGGATGTTTTATTTTGTTCGTACAAACTTTCCAAAGTCCGAAAGACTATCTCAACCCATTTTTTGGGTTTTCCTTCATCGAAATGCCAAACTATACATGTAAGTGCTTTCTTTCGAAAATGGGTTTTACCGAAGCGTTATCGGATGCCCCTTTTCAAAATCCTCTTTATCATAATGTCAAAATACCCAAATCATCCTGATGAGATCCTTCTAATAAGACTTGAGATCCTTCTAATAAGACTCTTCTCAAAGGCCTTTTCGTAAAGTTTCACAGTGTTAATTTTTCTACTTATCTCCTCCCAAAGGCTTAATTTTTAGTATTTATAATCATCTCATCTGATCCTTATCTTTGTGTCTTGAAGATGGATCTTATCATGTATACGAAGCATTGACCAATAATAATCAATATTCTGGATATTCGAAACCAACCTAAAGAAAAATCTCATCACAAAATCTCATCTTTATCTTTGTGTCTTGAAGATGGATCTTATCGTGTATACGAAGAATCGACCAATAATAATCAATATTGTGGATATTCGAAACCAACCTAAAGAAAAATTTCACCACAAAATCTCATCCTTATCTTTGTGTCTTGAAAATGGATCCTATCGTGTATATGAAGCATCGACCAATAACAATCAATATTGTGGATATTCCAAACCAACCTAAAGAAAAATCTCACCACAAAATCTCAATCATCCAGTTATATTTTATTATTTCAAAGGTTTCTCACTTATAATTATTCCAAATCATACCTTTATATAATTGAAAAAATTTCTAACACATTTTCATTCTTTTCCTTTCTTAGACTTGTGATAGCATGAATCCCAAGACCAAATCTCGAATATTCATTTGCGGGTTTTCTTTCAAGTTATCTCATGAGTAATTCACTCACGCTCTTTCTTACCAAACTATTCCCAAAGAGATTACCTCCTAATATACTATACTATAAGGTTCTCCTTACGATGAACCTTGCAAGGCTGATCTCCAACCAATCGTCCTTGATAGGATAAAGGAAGATTGGAGTGAGGAAAACTTGCAAGGCTCATCTCCAACCAACCATATCCCTCATAACTAACTGATAGTTATTAGGAAATATTTGCACTTTTCTTCGAATTTCCACTCTATTAATGGTTATCCCTAGCCATAGGATAGTTTTCATCTGCAACAAAATTGGTGAATCCACTAGGGACAACTCCTTGAGTTATTCGCAATAGTTTTTTTTGTTATTATTTTAGGTCTCTCTTAATTTTTCAATCTATATTTCTTGTTTTCATTTCAATAGGGTAGTATGTATGGGTTTTCTGGGGTTTTTTTGAGAAAATTTCCCCATAAGTAAACACAATTCCTAGTTTATGTTGGAAATAGAGTGAGTACTCGCAAGTTTCTCTTGGTAAAGGATCAAGTACTCACACATTTACTTCATAATAGAAGCAAGTGCATCATAGGACTATACATTTCACACTTTCTTACCTTTCTCTCCAACTCTACTTTAACACTTTTATTTTTATGGATTCCAGAGTTCGTTTGTAGTAGCTTTGCAATTGAATTTTTTTTATTGATTGTATTTAGAATTCATTATCATAAAAATAAAAAGTGCATTTCAGGTATATTTCTCTTTCTTTTTCATTTTCACATTTGAAAGTAGTTTTCCTTGGTTTCATTTTCTTTTGGTTTGTTTGTTGAGTAGGGTGTCATTGATTAAAAGTATTTGAAAAAAATAATTTAATTTAGAAGTTTTCATATTGCATTGGAATCTCATTTCAAAGAGTTGTTCATACTTTTCATAGTAAACTAATTCCATTGAAGAATAAAAGTGATTTTCATTTGCCAATATTCTTACAAGAACTTTATTTATATATGAGTAAAAAACACCATCATTTTCACCATAATACCTCCTCGATTAATAAAATGCCTTAAAATGAATGTTTAATTAAAATAAACTATAATTTTCTTCATAGAAAACCAAAAATAGTATAGCAAGTAGGGCCTTTGAATAGGATTGGAGAGTAAACTCTCTGAGGCCATGAAACTCAAACTAGAACTGATTTACGAGTGAAAATATAGTAGTAACAAGAAGTTCTTGTTGGGAAAGCACCTCTCACATAAATGTCAATCATGAGGTCACATCAGAAGAAAGTGGAGGTGACATTCCCCTTTCATTTTTTGGGGTGTTTGTTGGATTAATACATGTATAAGGGTTGCCAAAGTGTCAAGTCCTAAGGGTGACATTACTTATTGGAATCTTTGGGCTTTTATCCCTGCCCATACATGTGATAATGACCCACAACTACTCTTCCTGCTCACCAATTATGAATTGGTAAGATTAGTGTCATATCCTAGGATATCTCAAGGGTGGTCACAAGTGGGAAGTGCTCATGGTACCTAAGGTAGACACCTAATCATTGTTTTGGCTCCTTTGGAGGGTGTCCATCCTTGTAAGGGTACTTTAACATTGGATGAACGTTATGTGAAGGTTAAAGTAACAAAATAGCATTGCTTCATTGACTAATATTGGGACTTAATAAAACCATATCAATATATCAATTTCTAGAAGGTCCTTTTGATCATATATTCACCATCTCGGGATCAACACCTAACGAACTTGAGCTGAGCTTTGGAAGAGTAGTTTGTTTTTTAAATTATCTTAGTACATTTGTAGTTGTGTGCTCTGTGGTCACCTATTTAGTTTATATTAGGTTGTTAGTGTATTTATTCTTTTGAATCTCTAATCCAAAGTGGCTAACCAACCTCTCTATTAGTCTAGAAGGACCCATGATCTTTCTCCTAAAAGTTTGGATCCATATCCTCAAAGTCATAGGTTAAATGATGTTGGTTCATGAGAGATAGTGTTGTAACATCAAGATTTTATGATTCATCACACATATCCTAGGTTCATTCGGTCGAGATGTTGACCTACATATGGATACAGTCAGTTGGGTGATTGACTAGCACACTGAACTAGCCGGTCGAGTAGTCGACATGCCTATTGGTCAAATAGTTTAAAAACAATTGAATATAGTTAGAAAGTGGATCAACCATCCAAAAAATAGACTATGAGTTGGACATGTAGGAAGTCAGGTGGAGCATCCCTGTCGAGATGACTTGATAGAGTGGATTTGGTGGAGTCAACTCTAATAGGCGATGGTTACATATGGAAAATATATTATGGATTCTTATGGAAATCAATTAGATCTTGAGGCTATAAAAAGAATACCCCTTGGTTTATTTTCATCATTGTGATCAGATGATCGCGATCCAATATGCACTGTGATGTTCTAATCATAGTGTGCCTTGATTAAGTGTCGTAAATATGTCTTTAAACACCACACTTTATATTCAAAACATTTTTTTCCTCTTCAATTATATGCAGTATGTTGTTCTCTATTTCATGTCGTATTCCACCCTATTCCTCAACATGGTATCAAAGGCGATGGTTTCATACCTTGACCTATTATGTGTAAACCTTTATTATTTGGATTTGTTGTGTGATTGACTCTATACCGGTGGTTTTCTTATTTGAACCTATTGAACATACCAATTTATATTCAAATATCGAAGATTTCTTTGAATATTGATCCTATTGTTCTGAATGGATCAAATTATGTAGTATGGGCACCAGATATGGAAACCCTACTGAAGCATAAAGGACTGTGGAAATATATGAAGGTTTAAATTCTATATCCAATAGATGACCAGGAAACTTTTGTTGTTGATGGAAATAAGGGTGAGGCTTTAGGGGCCATCACGAACTACATCTAGTGGGAGATTCGATTTCACCTTAGTGGAATCAACTTCCCTCATCAATTCGAGAAGAATTTGAAGTAGTTGTTTGACTAATTCGATAATATCCACGTCATGAATTTAGATAAAGAGTTGATCTCTATCGATCCTCATTATTTTGAGAGAATGGAGGAATATTTTGTGCTTGTCAAGTAACTCCAATTTAAATTGGGTGAATTTGGAAAGAACTATCAAAATAAGGATGGATAAATCATAGCGTTGGTGATGGTGAAATCGATAACACCATTCGACATGTTTGTGTCAAATTTCCACACCAAATAGAAAGTACACAAGGAATATAGTAAGGATTACACCTTTGAATATTTCTATGGCCTTTTGATTACTAATCGACACGTACTAATTGAAGAAGGAAAGCTTGGTGGTAAGCACCAGGTGTTACACATCAAAATTACTCACTTCAACTGTGTCACAAGTGTCGTCATTACAAGTGTTGTAAGTGTCGCATCTTGTCCTCAAGTGTCTCATATTGACCACAAGTGTTGAAAGTGTCACAAACATCATACTTCCATATTTTTTATGTCATGCCTCTAACAACATCACAAAGACACTTAAGACACCTCAAAGACTAGCTTTGAAGAAGAGCAATTAGTTGACAGGGAGTACAAACCTTTTTCCACTGAAAGAACCACTAAAAAATCGATTTTGGAGAGGAGCTCTCCCCTAACCACTGTCAGGGAGTGCTAGCACTCCCTAAGCCTCTTTGGGGTAGTGTTTGAGCACCCTGTGCACCCTTTTGGTGGAGAACTACCCTTTTATGAGCAAATTTTGGGTTTGTTGAGGCAAATCATGGAAGAATCCCTCAATTCCTAAAGGTGGTTGGATTCAAATAGATGGTCAAGGCATGATCTTAGGGAAGATCCTCAACTGAAGGAGAGGAATCCTCAACTTTTCCCAAATATCTCTCAAGTGGTTGGACCTCTCCAAGGTTATATAAGGAGGCCTTCTCATGGTGAAAGGTACATGAAAAAGATTGGAGGTATAAAACCTATGATCTCATAGGTAACATAAAAAACAATAGAGACTAGAGATTGATACCAAACATATGATCCTATAAGTGAGATGTTACCAAATAAATCAGTGGATATTACTTGAGCAAAGGGTGTGGACAAGAAGAAATGGAAGAAGCTATTGCACCTTCATTCAAAGGATTGTAAGTACTTTTACTTGTTCTTATTAATAATCAATGATTGTCATGTTTCTTTCAAACTTATGCATATTCCATATGAGTTTGTTTGCAGTAGATGGATCTATGTTTGAGCTAATATTAGTAGAGTAGGAATTCTTTTGTACCTTTGTTTTTTTTACAGGACCTATCAGGGAGCTCATAATCGAAGCTCAGCCTGGACTTTGAAAGGACAAACGTCGCTAATAAGGTACATATATTTCTCCTTCTCTTTCATTTATTATCTTGATTAGATATAAAAGGAAGTCAATGTCCATGTTAAGAACTTTCCTTTCTTGGCCTTAGGAGTCTAGAGACCAAGAGGGAATCCACTTGTCTGCAGGGGGATTCACCTACAACAAAAATTGGCGACTCCACTGGGGAGGAGCTTTGATTTTTGTTTCCATTCCTAGATATTGTTTTATCCCTTTTCCCACTCACTTGACCTTCTCCATATTGTCTTTTTTATTCTTATATTTGTTTGATTGCCTCTTTATGTCATCATGATCACCCTGATTGACTGAATTTCCTTGATTTTTTGAGTTTCTGGTCATTTTTCTGAGTTTTTGAAGCAGAGCACTCCCTTGCCCTTGTTATCAGAGTGCCAACACTCCCTGGTGGTCTTACATAGAGTGTTGGAGTGCTTTGGTACCCCTTACACCAGAGCGCTACCCCATTTTCAATGAAAAATCCTCTAGGGTTTTCAGTTTCTGAGTTTAGTTTTTTCTTTTTGCATTTTCTCAGGGTCTCATAATCTCAGTCCATCTTGGTATTGGCCTTCAACACCTTGTTTTATAAGGATTCATCCTCTTTTGTTTGGATTTTTTGACATTTGTCCTTACTTTGAAATAACTCTTTGTCCTTCACGATTTGGAGTCAATTTGTCGTTTTCTTCTCGTTTATCTGAGTGAGTGAAAATTTTGTAAGGAGTTTCAAAGGTCTTTCGTACATTTCTTTCTGATCTTTGAGTCATATTGTCCAAGATCTTTCTCCTTCCTTTTGATTTTTTGGCTTTATGTTTCTTGTTTGATCACAACAAGGGTGTATTTTGGTTTATGTGAAGTTTGCTTCCAAATTGCTTAAATCTCACAACTCTTGAAGTTCGATTAGCATAGGAAGATTTACATCTATTGGTTATCAGTCACATATAAACATTTTAGCCTTGCATTGGATTCCTTATTGAGGACTATTGCATGAGGTCATTGCATCTTAGTGTTTGACAGTGAAAGGAAAATCCTTCTCCTTCCCTTAATTAGACATTCATTGAAAGAAAATATTGCTTATCATTTCTTATGCATGTTTTGGGAACTGAGTCATAATATCATCAGTTTTCACTCTCATACACCTCTGAGTAAAAAATAGCCACTAAAATCAACGCTTAACTAAAATTTATCAGTATTTTTACATCTTTGTTAGCAAACCTACATTAGTTTAAGGTGTAGGGATTTGGGATAGGTTGAAAGGATAAATTTCCAAAGCTATTGAAAACAAATTTAGCATATTGCGATAGGGAGAGAAAATCCAGTTGTCATATAGGCTTTCTGGGATCCCCCTCTCACACAGGGGTCATGCACGAGGTCACATTCGGGTGATTTACGGAGACTATCCCTTCGTGGTTCAACTGTTTGTAGTGGTCGGATCGTATATTGGGGGTCACTTGAGGGTATACCCACTATTATGTGTGGGAGCCTCTCAAGTTGATTTCGGACTTGTTATCTTTCCCATACGTTCGGATCGGACTATCGATTGTACCCTCCCAGGGGATGACTGTGAATTGGTGACCTTAGTAGCCATAATATTTAGGGTATTACATGAGGTGATAGTGAAGGGAAGTCTCACTGTACCTGGAACAGACGTTGGTCAAACTCACTTGGGCTCCTTGGAGGGAAAATCCACAATTACTGCATGGAAGCTTGCACCAAGGCATAAGTCCGTTAAGAAGGTCACCAACGTAAATGATCCACCTGCTCTATCCCCGCCCCTTCCTATTTTGATCTCGCGACGTTGGATTTCATCACCAACTAGTGGTTTCATTGTGGGAAGGTTTTGTTTAATTGTTTGCTTCTCAGATTCATAGCGTGTGGTGGTTGTGTTACTTAGTGGACCTTAGGTCAAGTCAGTGGTAATGGAATCAAATCCTGAGAGTACCAATGGAGGAACCCCTTCTCCTGGGGAACCTTATACCTTTCCTTCTTTTGGAAACTTTGGTCCTCCTTACATTGTCACACTAAGTCTTCCGAGACTCACCATCGGATTACCAGTTTAGTTGTTTCCCACTCTGGTGATCTCGAATCCTCCCAATTTTTCAACTAAACCTAATACATTAGATGTTATTACATCACCCACACATCAAACTCATGTCATATTTTCTCCTTCTTCACCCATTAAGTCTCCTTCCCTTTCTCCTTCTTCACCTAGTGAAAGATCTAAAGCAAGTAGCTAGGTTGATCAAAAGAAGAAGAAAAAGAAAGAGAAGAAGAAGAGAGCTCAAAAAGGACCAAGGATCCAACAACATCAGATGTTGGATCCAAGCAACCAACTACTATTAATAGTACTGGGAGTGTTGATGAGGGCAACAAGATTAAAATGAAGAATACAAAACCCAAATTCCCTTGCAGTCTTTGTAAGGGTGACCACTTTCTGAGAGATTGCCCTGGTATTCCCAAGGTCTTAGAAATGTGGTCCTCCACGTCATCAACCTTTGTTGGTCATGTCGGTGATACTCCGTCAACTAGTGATGTCAAGGTTGGTAATAAGAAGACAACTGTCAAATTTCCTTGTATGTTATGCGAAGGTGATCATTATTCTCACCTTTTCCCTCGTATGGCCGAGGATTCTTCTCTTTTGGAAAAAATTCAACTTCCAAAGCTTTCCCCTAACCCATCATTAGTTGATGGACTAGTCAATACGGTTCCATCCCCGTTCAGTTTGGTTTATCAAGTGGTCAATATAGTTTCCTCCTCGATTGAACCACAAACCTAAGTTGTTGATCCATTTCCTTCATCGATCAGCCCTACTCTTCATCAAAAGAGTGTAACCCAAGTAGTTGATTCATTTTCATCCTCGGTCAACCCCACTCTCCCATTAGAGAGTGACACCAAAGCGATCGATTTGTTTCCACCCATCGACCCCATTCTCCCCTTGCAAACTGAAACCCAAGTGGTCGATCTGGTTCTATCATCGGTCGATCCCATTCCTCCTTTGACTAGTGCCAAAGTGGTTGATCCAGTCCCTTCCTCGGTCAGTCCCACCCTTCATCCAAAGAGTGCCAAAGTGATTTCTCTGGTTACATCATCAGTCAATCCTACCCTTCCTATGAAGAGTGTCAGCGTGGTCAATCTGATCCCATCATCGGTCAACCCTACTCTCCCTCTAGAGAGTAAACCCAATACTTCCCGCGTTTTTCTCTTTGATACAGAATCTACCACGCTGTTAGGATATTTAGACACTTAGGAGTTAGTTAATATCTACTTGG
>SNQJ01S0211491.1:0-15900 GCA_010110895.2 Picea sitchensis | reverse complement strand
TATATATTCTTGAAATGATTTAACAACTATTCTCGAGAAGACTACTGGTGCATTCTATAGTCCAAATGGCATGACTTTGTAGGAAAAGGATCTTAATTTTGAGATGAATGTTGTCTTTGTCTTATCTTATTTTTCTATCGACACCTAATTATAACCTGAGAATCCATTGGTAAATCAATAACATTTGTGGCCAGTGAATTCATTGATTATTCCATTAGCGAAGGGGGTAGGGAACGGATTTGTCGAAGTCGATTTATTGATTCCCCTAAAATTGACATAGATTCTTATCTTCTTGGGATCATGTTTCTTTGGTTGCACCACCATGGGGCTTTCCCATTCTTCTTTGTCGATCGGGTAAATGATACCTTCTTGTAGCATTTCTTCAATCTCTTTTTGACCTATCATCTTGTATTTGTGGGCTAGTTTGTATGGTCATTTTTTGATTGGTTTTTTCTCTTGGAATGAGTTCAATATTAATCTATCTCGTTTCTTCTACAATTCCTTTCAAATCCTTGTAGTCGCAAGAAAAATGTCTTGATATTCTTTTAACAGGTTGAGTATGCCAACTATTTGTTTGTCCATCCAATAATCACCTATTCAAACTATTTTTGGGTGATCATCATTTGATATGTCGAATTGTTTTGTTTTACTTTCAGCCTCCATCCATTATGGTAGTTTTTCTTCATCAAGGTAACGTTACCCTTCTTTGATTTTTGTGAAAATTTCTAGGAAGTCGGGTTGTTATTGATCTTATTTTTGTTCTGTAGCTATATTGAATATTGATTTCACGTGATTCTATAATGTTGGGTGGTCCTTTTTCCACTGAATATTTGTCCCGGGAACCTTATATTTTCCATGTTGAGTCTTTGTACCCTTGTTTTCTGTCGATAAAATATTGCAAGTCAATGTCAATACTAAGTCCATATTCATATTCCCTTTTTCTTTCTAAGCAACTCATGTTGGATTTTATAAGAAGTTTTTGCTTTCTTGTGCTGCTTCTTTCAAGTTTTATTCTTCTGTATTAAATTTAAAGTCTTGCACAAGATTTTGTTTAATTTATGCCCAACTTACTATGTGGTCGCAAGCTTCTTCGATCTTATACCATTTATTTGGTATCTCATCTAACGTGCTTGGAAATATGTGGGGACATACACTTTCATATTTGTAACCTATCCTTCGCCATTCATTTTCTCATCATTGAATATGTTGTACTAGGTCATACCCAATTCTAAAAATAAGGATATTAGCTTCCTTGGACAACTTCTATTCATTGAAATGCTTGATGAAGTATGTCGACACGGTCGTCCATGTTTGTAACCTGGGGGAGTGTGCTTCCCACCATCTGATAGCTTGGCTTGTGAATGTCTCTACAAGGCTCTACATTCTTCCTTTATATCCAACGAATTTCAATACAACTTTGACATGTGTCAAAGGTGTATGTTGTTCATTATATCGCAAAGGATTTCTTATTCATTTTTTAGTCTGTATGAGAGTAGGATTCTGTCATATTTTCTTGTCATATACTATTGGCACTTCTTGGGTCAATTAGCACGTTCTTGGATGCTTTGGGATGATTTTAATGGACTAATGATATTTCACAAGTGCTTCATAATTATAGATTTTCAATTTATATAAAGTTGATTCAAAATTATGTCCCTCTAACATGGGGTATTCTCTAAAAATTTCCACTTGCATTGTCGGTTCTACATAATCTCTTTGTTCATTGTTTATGTGATACAGGCACCAAACCTCTTGGCATTCATCCCATGATTCGGTCCATGGATTTCCTTCTTTTGGATCCAATAGAATTATTATTTTTCTCACATCATTTTTTAACTTGACTCTATCTTTTTCCAGAGAGATATATTATTTGATATTTCAACCCCATGGCTGACCGACACGTTTTGCATATGTTGGCATCCCCTTGATTAGGTCGATGAATTCAAAATTGAATTTTGTCGTAATACATGTTGGCTTCAAAAGTCACTCCTGGATTGCAGCAGGAGTAAGCTTGATGCCCATCAATTTATGTCACTATTTGTTGATAAAGGGTGATGAATGGAAGTAAACTTAGAACAATATCGTTCTAACTCAGAAACTAGGCCAAGCATGCACAAGAAGATGAGGTCTTGGTTTAACTTCAGAAGTAAGTTGTAATAAGGGTGAGTAGGAGGAAGACTTCTGTGAGGAAATGCGAAGGCCTGTAGGCATCGAGCTTCCAACAACATGTAGAAGAAAACTTTGAACACAAGAACCTATTATATTCAAAAGTAGAAACACTAAAAGAACATAACAACGCTATAATAAATCCTTTATCATAACACAATCATGATGATTCATGTGAATCAATCAATCATGAACCCTTTTAGTATGAGATCGAAACCAGATGAAAAGGAGAGCTGCCTTACATTGAACAAGAAAATTTGATATGCAGATACATAGCCAGGAAAACCAGTTCTTCGTTAAAACATTACAGTCGAGAGCTCTTCTCTACCATCCATCCTTACAAAAATACAAAAACTGAGTATATATACTCAGAGCAATTCGCCCCCCTTGGCAGTAGGAGGGTAGCTGAGACATTAAAGTCCAATTTAGCATGTGCAGGCTCCCCTAGTCAGACGAGGACATCAGATCGACATGGCTCTTTTAGGAAAACTTGCACACAGGATGATATTGGGCAGACTGTCTGCCAGAGCCTCCATGCCTTACATTCATGTCTTGAGCTGAGGTTTCATCTACCTGCTCAATTTTCATTAATTTCCTTCCTCCACAGTGGGTGGCCGAGAATTTGAGCACAAGGAACGAGCATGCGCTTACTTCCCATGGCTCAAAGGATAGCCTCCTTTTTATTTTGGCTCCACCCTCAATGTAACCCGTGGCCATGACCTGGTGCCTCGCTCCAGAGGCACTTCAACACTTCTCCTTTTGGGATATTCCACCATTCTAGCATCCAGGATCCTTGGTGACTAAAACTGTGAAACGACCCTCCATATCGATGGTTATCTCTAGCTTCAAAATCCACATACACAATCCATTTTCCCTTGAACACATTGGCTCTGTGCCCCTCATCTGCTTTGTCCCCATTCCATACGACCCTATGCTATGACCGTGGGCCCACGCCCAAAGGTGCCTTCACATCTCTCGTATCGTGGATAGGAGGGAGTCAACCCTTGTATTTAAAAGTTGCGATAACCGAGATGGTGACCGTACTTAATCAGGCACCAGGTGTCCTTCAAGACTAATGTTCCCGATCCTTTCAGGGATTCTCCTACCGGGAGTTCTCACTCCTCTTCCTCCAACCACATTTCCATATGACCCTGTGCTATGACCATGCGCCCACACCCAAAGGCACCTTTGCATCTCGCGTATCATGTATGGGAGGGAGTCAACCCTTATATTTCAAATTCGTGATAGCCGAGATGGTGACCGGACTTAATCAGGCGCCATGTGTTCCGACTGGATCTGATGACCACAATCATTTCGTGACTTTGGCCCTAAGGGATGAGCCCATGTACTAAACCTCGTGCAACTTCGTGCCTCTGTCTTACCCGATGACCGTTGATCTGCTCCATCGATGGATCTTCGCCACTAAAAAGAAAAAAATGTCTGTTTGCTTGATTTTTAACCCGAAAATAGAGATTTTATGCATGTTGCGCTTGGGCGCTCATGACTGTGACCTTTGAATAAAATGCATTTGATGGGTTTTTAAAATCCATTTCTTCGTGTTTTACACCAAGGGCCCAAAATTGGAGAGAAAAACCCACCTTGCAAGAATTGGTGCTAACATTAGGCTCCATGGGGGATAAAGTCATCCCTACGATGCTCTAAGAACTCCTTGCAGTTTCAATGCCTTGCTATTGGGATATGGATTCATTTATTAAGCCAAAAATAAACAGAAAAACAATATTTACAAAAACAGAGGAGCCATCTAAGGCTCAAACAAAACATTTTTTTAGGAAATGCCCATTTACTGGGCCGTTAAAAACTTCTTCACCCTCCAAATCCTACAACCTGTACGTGTTATTTAAGAATACTTCAGAGATTTTGAAGGGACCGATCTAGAGGGCATCAAACCTGTTGTGTTTGCCCCTATTTTTCTTGGGTGCATCCCATTTAAGCACCAAATCTCCCATCTAGAATTCCTCCTTCCTAACCTTCCTATCAAAGGCTTGCTTGATCTTCTGCTGATGACTATAAGCTATGTCCATTACTTTCTCCCTGATCTATTTCACGTCCACCACTTGATGAATTCTTCTGACCATATGGTCTGGCTCTCCTTCATGATAGTGAAAGAATTTCGCTACAACTAAAGTGAGCTGAGTGGGAAACACAACCTTCGTCCCATAAACAAGTTGAAAAGGTGAGGTGCCCAGGGACGTCTTTGTTGTCACTCGATCGTCCCATAAAGAGAATTTGAGCTTTGAATCCCATGCCTTGAGATTTAAATCTCTTGCCTTTCTTTTTCCCATTCCATCAGGAGGCTTCAACCCTTGCAGAAAGTAAAAAATGTCTCGGTACCAGGTGCATTCTGCTAGTGATAAGCCACCCTGAGAGATTTTGCTGGACGATTCAACTTGTTGATTTTCTGAGCAAGCATTAATGAAGCTAACTCCCAAGGCCTTGCAATTGGATTCATCCAGCAGCTTGGCTAAAACCTGCCCTTTAACCAACTTGGTGGGCTTTATCTCCATGTCAAACTCAAGAATCTTGGCAATCCATTTACCTCTTCTCCCATCTATGTCAGGCTGTATAAGGATGTTTTTCACAGAGGCTAAAGGAATGTATGTAGTCACTCTTCATTGTAAGACATAGACTCTGAAATATTTGAGAGACTTCACCAAGGCATAGGCATGTTTCTCCATGATCTCATACCTGATTTCTACATCTCTTAATGCCTTACTGAAGAAGGAAATGGGTTTCTCTTTCCCTTCCTCATTTTTCTTCAATAAGACCGTTGCTACTGTATCAAAAGAAGAAAAAAATAAAACTAGGAAATCCTTGGAATAATCAGGACTGATCAACACAGGTGCCTCAGTCAGTGACTTTTTTATTTGGAAAAAATATTCCCTGGGTGTAGTAGTCTATTTTACTTCGTTTCCCTTTCTGAGCATGGTTGTGATGTGTTTCACCAACTCAACAAAATTTGAGATGAACCTTCTCAGAAAGTTAATCTTCCCTAAAAAATCCTGGAATTCCTTTCTAGACCTAGGAAGTGACAGGGTCTGAATTGCCTCTACCCTACTGGTATCAATTCTCACTCCCTTTAATGATACTATATGGCCTAACAACTTCCCCTCCTTTATAGAAAATAAAAATTTCTTGGGATTTAAGGAAAGACCAAACCTCTGGCATTTCAAGAAAACTTTCCTCAAGTGAAAACAATGCTCTTTATCAAACTCGAAGAAGACTGTGATGTCATCCAGATAGATCACCACAAAATGACCTTTCTCCCTAATGAAGGCTATGTCCATGGCTCGTTGAAATGTTTCTCCTGCATTCATTAATCCAAAAGGCATTTTGGCATACATGAATGTGCCCCAAGGAGTGGTGAAGGTTTTTTTTCTCTGTCCTCAGGCATGACTGATATCTAATTATAGCCAAAAAAACCATCAATCATGGATATCCTAGATGTACCAGTTACCCTCTGCAATATGTGTTCCATGTTGGGAAAGGGATAGTTGTCTTTATTTGAGCTCCTGTTCAGGTTCCTGAAATCAACACAAAGCTTTATTTCTCCACTTTTCTTCCTTACCAGGACCAAATTGGCCACCCACTCAGAATATCTCAAGGGGACAATGATTTGGGCATCTAACAACTTCTTCACTTCTCTCTCCATGACATGAAACAACATGGGATTTATCTGTCTTAACTTATGCCTAAATGGATTAGCCTCTTTCTTCAGTGGGATCTTGTGTTCAATGACAGATGTGTCATATGTCTTGAGGTCTTCATAGGTCCATGCAAACACATCAACAAATTATCTTAATAACTCGGTATATTCAGCCCTCTTCTATTTGGTCAAACTACTTGACAACTTGACATACTTAAGCTCCTCTTATGTGCTGATGTTGCACTATTATGTATCAACATTTTCATTTGAAATCCTACCCTGTACTGCCACATCATTCCCATCAAACAGTATTTCTAAAGGGACTAGTCCCTTTGGAATGTGATTGCTAGGTAGATGAACGATATGGTGACTAGAAATTTTATTTAAAAATACCTCAGGGTGAGGGTGACTTTCGAGGTCAGGATCCTGATCAATGTGCAATGTAGGAAATTCATTGATAGAATGAAGAATTTTTTTGATTTCAAGATCGTCTTCGAATAGCTTCCAATGCTTGATATTGTTCGGTACAGATGGCCTATATATTATCTCAACATTATATTTGATCTTAGGTGGCAGAGGGATATTGAACAGATTAACTGAGACAGCTAAGTAATCGGCCAAAGTATTTTCCTCTCTTGGAATAAAAGAAATGTTGAAAGCTGAGAAGAAATTATCAATCAGGTCCCACACCTCATTTTTGTAACTCCTGAGCCGAGGATGCTTAGCCTGATAAGCATTTCTGGCTTGCTGGATTATCAACTCAGCATCTCTGAACACTTCTACCCCCTCAACTCCCATTTCTTTTGTAACCCTTAAACCCATAACATGAGCTTCATATTTTGATACATTATTGGTAGCTTCAAATTCTAGCTTGTATGACAGGGATATGTTTTCCTGACAAGGTGACACAAAAAACACTCTAGCGCTAGTGCCTTTGCTAGAAGAAGCTCTGTCGAAAAGCATATTCCAAACATAGGTGGTTGGAGGAGGTATCTCATGATTAAGTATGGGCTGCTTTCTGATTTGAAAAGGGGTTTCAGGAGTATCAGCGAGCTGCAATAAAATAAACCCCAAATCCATGTCAAGTGCAAAGATAGGATGATTGGTGGGGTCTTCTTCATCACTAACAATGTAGGCCATCTGATCTTCTCTATACAACCTCATGTGTTCCCCTCCAAAGACTAGATTAGTGGCATATGTGAGATCCATCTGTAATGTTTTTCCAAGTTTTTTAATCCAAGATCTTGATAACATCATGCCGAACTTGGGTGGAACATCAGCTACTACAATGTCCATGATCACACTCTTCATTGGCAACTGAAATAAAGAGACCACCAAGTCTTTGATGACTCAAAGGCATTGAACCCTCCTTGAATCAAAAGAGTACAAATCGTGATAAGCCTTTGTCACTTCCAGTCCCAATTATTCCATGAATATTTTGGGCATAATGTTGTGGGAAGCTCTTGAATCCATGAGGCAATTATGCAACACCTTATCATGTATGTTCGTGGATGTGTAGAAGGGAGGGGTTGAATCATCTTTGTCTTCTACCATGGGACCTAGGATGACTGCTGGATTTTCATCTTGAATATTTACTAAGTCTGTGGAAGGTTGGGGGGACTCAGATTATAGCAGTTTGGAAAGGGACCTTTTGAAATCTTCATTTTTAACTAGTTCTGAGAGGGGTATGTGAATTCTAATATTTTCAATTTCATGCTCAAAACTAAAAGAGGAAAGAGGCTTAGGATCTTCCCTTACCTCAGAGACGGGTTCTTTGGCTGATGGAGAAGTATTATGAGTTTTATTTTCTTTAGTAGTGAATGTTGCAAGTTTAGCAGGCCCTTCCGCTATGAGGGGTTGATCATGGCTATCAAAATTCCCTTCTTTATTCTTTGACTTGAGATGGTATCTGTTAGGAGCGTTGTTGGCCTTTTCCCCTTTACCCAACTCATTGATTTGAATGTTCATAAGGGATTCTTCATATGCAGATTGAGTCAAATGGGGAAAAGGGGAAGTGTCCTCAATACAGTGAATTTCAGAGTCGAGCTCATCTATCTCCTCTCCTTCCTCATGAGCAACTAGGTTATTTTGGAGGGGGGTTTGAATCCTCTGATCATCTCTGTCTTTTGTCCTTTGTTCCCTTGGCAAAGCCTGTGGCACATTGTTACTAGGCCTCCTGAATCCTCTGTTATCAGTATTTTGGGGATTTTTGTACATGGGATTCCCTTCTAACTCCCACCTTTCCATTCTAGTCGAAAGCAATTTTAGCACTTTAGTTACCTCATCTGTCTGAAGGGGAAGGGGAGAGGAAATGGATGGGGAGACTTCAGGTCTCTTCCTGGATATGTCTCTATCATCCTTATGCATGAGTTGGGCAATAGACAATATGTTAGATTCTACTTCCATGGTTGCATCCTACATGTGATCCAGAGTAGTGGCTCTCCTTTCCCTCATTAGGAGGCAGAAATCAGGATCAAAAGTGCTAGCATAAGTGATCTTAGTAGAGGCTTCTGAGGGATTTATTTCAGCGGGGATCTTATTGTACATTTTATTTAATCTCTTGGAGAAGTCAGAGACAGAATATCCTTCCTTTCTCTTCAAAGACCCAAACTCTGTCATGTAATACATGAATTATTTTTTGTATCCCCACTATCTCAAAAGGGCATTATCCAAATCCTCAATCCCATCAATGGATCTAGGAGGCAGAGCCCTAAACCACTTTCTAGCCTCGCCTTCAAGGCTATGGATGAAAATCCTCATCCATACGTCTGCATGCATGATAACATGATCATCTATAAAACTGTAAAAGGCTTCAAGGTGTTCTTTTGCAGCTATGTCCCCTTTGCCTGTAAACTTGGGCAAATGCTTAAGGTATCCATCTTCTGGAAGGGCATTGAGAGGTTGAGGTAACAAAAGGGGAGCATACCTAGCAGCTATTATAGCCTCCATTTTGGTCATGGGGGGATTTTCTCCTGCCATAGGAATATTAGGTGGAGGAGAACTCGAAGGGGAAGGATCTCGAATAGGGGATACTGGAAATGAGCTTCCAGGTGGAAGAGGAAACAATAGGGGATTCAGAGAGAAGGCTAAGGGGCCTGAGTCAGCAGATGTTTCTCTCTGTGTAGTAGAAGCAATAGTAATAAGAGGAGGGGTGGTAAAGATAGGATTGGGGAAATATTTTATGGCCCTGGGCCTACGCCAAAGTATGGCTTTAGGGGAGACGAAAGTGACACGGATTTCTCCCTCCAGTCCCAAACCAGGGGGGGGAAACTCAGCAGGAACACTTCCAAAATTCAGGAAATGAGAAACTTCAAAAAAGGGTCTGCTAGGAAGATGAGAAGAAGAGAATGGAGTTTCTACAGAAGGAGATGGCAAATTACCTGGTTCAGTGGTGGAAGTTTCTCCTTCAGAGGCATTTCCTTTTATGATAATTACCTCTGGATCAGCTTCAGATGTAGCTAGAGGCAGTTGTGGATGGTACTGTGTGTGTCTACCTCTGGAAGCCACAACTAAAATAGAAGGTTCACCATAGTGGAGTCGTCAAAATGCAGTCACCAAGTGCACAGTAGAAATATCATAGGGCTTTGATGCCTGATGCACCTTCAGAATCATAGGCTCGATGTCATTCGATCCTAGGGAAAATTTTCGACTTCATCCCCCGGAAACAACACCAGAAAATGTTGGCGTCAGAAGTCACTCCTGGATTGCAGCAGGAGTAAGCCTAATGCCCATCAATTTATGTCACTATTTTTTGATAAAGGGTGATGAATGGAAGTAAAATTAGAACAATATCGTTCTAACTTAGAAACTAGGCCAAGCATGCACAAGCAGATGAGGTCTTGGTTTAACTTCAGACAGTAAGTTGTAATAAGGGTGAGTAGGAGGAAGAATTCTGTGAGGAAATGTGAAGGCCTACTGTAGGCATCAATCTTCCAACAACCTGTAGAAGAAAACTTTGAACACAAGAACCTCTTATATTCAAAAGCAGAAACACCAAAAGAACATAACAACGCTATAATAAATCCTATATCATAACACAATCATGATGATTCATGTGAATCAATCAATCATGAACCCTTTTAGTATGAGATCGAAACTAGATGAAAAAGAGAGCTTCCTTACATTGAACAAGAAAATTTCATATGCAGATACATAGCCAGGATAACCAGTGCTTTGTTAAAACATTACAGTCAGGAGCTCTGCTCTACCATCCATCCTTACAAAAATGAAAAAAATGAGTATATATACTTAGAGAAATTCTCCCCCCTTGGTAGCAGGAGGGTAGCTAAGACATTAAAGTTCAATTTAGCATGTGCGGGCTCCCTTGGTTAGACGAGGATATCAGATCAGCATAGCTCTTTTAGGAAAACCTGCACACAGGACGATATTGGGCAGACTTCCTGCCAGAACCTCCATGCCCTACATTCATGGCGTGAGCTGAGGTTTCAGCTACCTGCTCAATTTTCATTAATTTACTTCCTCCATGATGGGTGTCCGAGACTTCAAGCACAAGGAACGACCACACACTTTCTTCCCAGGGCTCAGAGGCTAGCCTCCTTTTTATTTTGGCTCCGCCCTCAATGTAACTCATGGCCATGACCTGGTGCCTCGCTCTAGAGGCACTTAGACACTTCTCCTTTTTGGATATTCCACCATTCTAGCGTCCAGGATCCTTGGTGACTAAAACTGTGAAACGACCCTCCATATCGACGATTATCTCTGGCTTCAAAATCCATGGACATGATCCATTTTCCCTTGAACCCATTAGCTATGTGCCCCTCATCTGCTTTGTCCCCACTCCATACGAAATTATTCTATGACTGTGGGCCCACACCCAAAGGCCCCTTCACATATCTTGTATCATGGATGGAAGGGAATTGACCCTTGTATTTTAAAGTCGTGATAGCCGAGATGGCAACCAGACTTAATCAGGTTCCATGTGTCCCGAATGGATCTGACGACCACGATCATTTTGTGACTTTGGCCCTAAGGGATGAGACCATGCACTAAACCTCTTGCAAATCCATGGCTCTGGCTTATCTGATGACCATTGATCTGCTCCATCAATGGATCTTCTCCGCTAAAAAGAAAAAAATGTCTGTGTGCTTGATTTTTAACCCAAAAATAGAGATTTTATGCATGCTACGCTTGGGTGCTCATGACTAATACCTTTGAATAAAATGCATTTGATGGGTTTTAAAAACCCATTTCTTCGCGTTTTACACCAAGGACCCGAAATCGAAGAGAAACACCCCACTTGCAAGAATTGGTGCTAACAATACCCATTATTTGAGGATCCAAATTTCTGAGTGTACCAATGGGCTCTATCAATATTTGATCCACAAGTTTGATATAGTTCAGAGTTGGTGATAAAGTAGTTTGACCTAGTATTATCCAAGTTTATCACTGTAGAATATTGACTTGGGATCCAAAATCAACAACTACTTGTTTGATCGATACTTCATTGATTTCTAGGTCGACACATGGATCATAATATTTATTCTTATACGATATTTTTTTTACATCCTTCCTTATATTCTTTTAGTATAATTGGTAATTCAAGCAATCGACCGACTGAATATTTTTCCTGTAATAGCTATAGGAATTCTTGGAGAATATCTTCACTATGTTATCCATTATTTTTCTTGAAGAATCTGATAGCTTCCTTCATGATTTGGTCTTCCTTATCAGGCTTTGGAAAGAAACTATCCTTTTGTTTCTGTTGGTCATGTAATGTGGCACTGTTAAGATCTCATTTTGGTCCATATCTTGTGATGATATTTAAGTTCTTTGAATTCAATACTTCTTCTTTTTTCACCGCATGTAGAAGATTTACATTTTTTCGAGTCATAATTTTGTCAAGTACTATTTGGAATTCCTCTAGTGAGTGGTCACTGACATCACATATATTGCAAAATTTCAAGTCAATTTTATCTTTCATTGGGACATCTAGAATGATGTGGTCATCTTTCTAACAGTTGTAGTAGTATGACCATCCTCAACCTCGAACTTGACCATCAAATAGACCGTGGCATCCTCGACCGTAGTAGTCATTTCTTCAATTGTAATTGTTAGCTTGGTCAGTGGTTTCTGTGTGGTAGATTGTTCATACTCTGGTTTGATTTCATGTGTTGAAGTACAATTATGATGTTTTATGATTCGAAGCTTCACAAATGTGACACCACTTAGTGTTTTTCAAATTATGTGGACAATATTGTACATTATGATTAGTCATACCCTCACATATGTTACAATATTTTTGAGCTTGTACTCTATGTGCATATGATGTTGTTGGTGGTTGATCATTGAGGCTATATGTTTCCTTTGTATGCCCTTCTTCGCAGCATGTAGTGCACCAAATTTCATTTCTTATTATGGACAAATTCTTTATAGTTTGGTGTACTTTTTTTTCTTCAAGTCTTCTAGTTGACACAACAGACAATGGCCCATTGTCATTCATCTCGATGCGTTGTGCCTTTTGTAATGCATCTTCGCAAGAGGTAATTTCGTACAAGTGTAATGGTGAGTGTATCTGTTGCAACAAACCAACGACATACCACTAAACCATCAATATTTGATCGATTGTTTTTGGAATTTGTCTTAAGAGGTATTTGAATATTTTATCATACTCATGTATTGACTCGCATGGTCATTTTTTTATTTCTTTTAACTTTTGTGCAACCAAGTGTGTAATGTATTGGAATTTGAAAAATGATAGAAACCTATATTTGATGTCCGAATTTTTCCAATTCTGATTTTCTATATAATTCATAAACCATGTCAAGGAACGATGTTGGAGGGTGGCTCTGAATTGTTCCATATGTTTGTCTTCGTTGGTGATTTCTTCAGTATCCCAAAATTTCTCACATATGAACCAATGTATTTTTGGGTCCTCATCTCCCTTGTATAGGGGTATGTCATTAAATCCTATCTTGATTGTATTTTTAAATGGATTTGTTTTTCTGTTGTTTGTGTTACCACAGTTTTCTACTGGGTTTTCGAATCCTTGGTCAAGTTTCCTTGTGTCTCTTTTTATATTGGTTGATATTTTATTGGGTGGTACTCCAGGAATAATTGTTTCTCGTTGACTACGTAAAGTATCTCTTTATTTTGAGAAATTTTATGTTTATATTCAACTAAACATCGGTCCAATGGTTGTGTCGGTTCACGAATGTAACTACTTTCTTCTCTTGATAATAAATTTGGAAGGGGGGTCAAGCTAGTGAGATCCTTAATTTGGATGAGCATGTTTTTGATGTAATTTATTTTAGGCTCGACAATGAGCACATCTCGTGAGTTACCATGCTTGTTAGTTCTATACCATAACCTTATAGATTGGTCATCGATCAAAATTCATTGTTGGAGGAGTTATTTTATCTGCGAGCTAGTTTTTGGTGTGGGGGAAGTGTGTATCGTTGGTCCTAAGTCTTTGTAATCCATGATTTTAGGTTCGTCTTCTAGTTGATAGGCATTTAATATATCCTCTATCACCTCTACATATCATCTTATTTAGGGGTTCATTGCGGCTGTTGTTATTTCCAACTCTGGTTGATTCCTTTCAGACTCAAGTTGCTCACATGATATGTTAGGTTGACCCTCCCCAATCATATTTCTATTTAACTTCTGAATATTCCACAGGTTATGAATTTCTTCCCTTCTATTTTTCCTTTTATCTCTCTCTAATATCTGGATATCAGTGGATTGGGTGTAAGCTCACTTTCCTCTCAATGACATTTATGTTTTAGTAGTCAAAACTCCTAGTATGTTTTTCTTATGGCATCTCACAATTTCGACTGATCGCCCATCAACTCTAACTTACTCAAAGTCAAGAATACTAGCGATATTTATTTGTTTAAAAAATAATCCCAAGCTTTTCTTATGTCTTTTCCCTTTGAGTCGAGAAATCCTTCCCACTCTTCGTCTTTCTTTTGATAGTTATTATTTGGTAATAGTGTGCCTAGTTGAGGTCAGTATTGAATGATGTCATTGACTCCCTTATTGAGGAGGAATTTATGAAGTAGTCTTGGCACAATACACAAGAATCCATCGTGCAAGTTAGTGTATAATTTTTCTTTTATTCTATCAAGAGATGTTCGATCTTCGACAACTTTATCTTAAATATAGTCTTCAACAAGTCTCTCTAACTAGTGGTGCACATTTATTCATACTTAGTTTGAAAGTTTGAGGCCAATTTTATTGTTGGCTATCATGCATTACCTGACTTATTGATGTACTGAATTAGTTCTTTAGGGACAATTTCTAAAAATATTTCATGGGTTTATGAAAGGAACCTTCCTCTTGCTTCTGTGAGTGAAAGATTGTTTCTTCTAGCATAAATTTTTATGTAATCCTTAGTCTTGTGCTCCCACCATTCACATATGTCTTGCAGGTTTATCATGTATATATACTTTTGCATGCCCAGGTTCAGAACTATCGTCAATGTAACCAATGTTGTAGTCTAATGGAAAGTAGGGAAAGTGACCAGTGGTCCTTACATAAGAAACCTAGAAGATACACACATATAGATATAGATTAAGACATACATAAGTAGTGAGAGCCCAAATATCTGTATATATTTATGGATATAGAAATGTAGTACAATGTATACAATTTCACAATGATCTCTATCCAAGTCACTTTGTGCTTGTATATTTATATTCATATATGTCTATTTACCAGGAAGTTGTAACTACATAAATGCCTTGGTTAGTCAGTTAGGAGATGCTTCAACCGACTTACATTTCCAACTATCACAATTGACTAACTACTTCTTGTAGACTAGAGGGTCTAGTTGATAGATTCGACTAGACCTACAATAAAATAACTAGATAACAAAGTACCTAGGTGCCATAGTAATAATTTCTACATGGTATCAGAGCGTATGCTCTGAAGGGAAGCTAGATCAGTGCATGAAATTTTTTACATCAACATGTTATTTCCAGGGAAGTTTATTAGGTCTTAGGGATGGTAGTAGCATCATTGAGAGTTGAAGACAAATTGGATGGAGCATCCAACTCCCTATCTTGTAAATAAAGAGTTACTTTGGCATTGAAGGAGTATGACATTTGGGAGTTAGTGGATAAAGAAGTTACTCCACTGACGTATTCGACAGCTTTAGATGATCATAACAAGAAGGATATCAAAGTAAAAGGAGTCCTCATAGATTCTGTGAAGGATCATATAATCCATCACCTAAATGAGAAGACAACGACCAAAGAGATGTTTGATGCCTTGGTAAGTTTATTCCAAAGCAATAACATGAATAGGAAGATAATCTTAAGTAACAAACTCAGATCACTTCAGATGTCTAGATCTGATAATGTTACTAGATACCTCATAACGATCACACAGATGTGTGATGAACTTGCATCCACTATTGCATTTGGGTCAAATTCCGACAGCGTGTTCGACGCAATTTCCACTTTCTATTGTCGGAAGACCGACAAACCTCGGACCCCCTCAAATGTCGTTTCACATGACGTCATTTTTCCGACGAGCTAATTTTCGTCTATATTGCGACGTTTCAAACGTTGCAAGAGAGACGTTGAAAACGTGGCAAGACCGACGTTTCAAACGTCACAATAGAGACGTTGCAAACATGGCAAGAGAGACGTTTCAAACATGGCAAGACTGACGTTTCAAACGTCGCAAGAGAGACGTTGCATATGTGGCAAGAGAGACGTTTCAAACGTGGCAAGACCGACGTTTCAAACGTGGCAAGAGAGACGTTGCAAACGTGGCAAGAGAGACGTTGCAAACGTGGCAAGACCGATGTTGCAAACGTGGCAAGTGAGACGTTTCAGACGTGGCAAGAGAGATGTTCTGAAGGTGGCAAGACCGACGGGAGGAGGTATTAGCTCCAACATGGTTGCTATGGGAGCGACACTCTTGAATGTCGCAAGAACGATGTACATCAGGTGGCAACAGCGATGACCAGGAGTTACTAGCTCTGACGTGGTTGCTATGGGAGCGACAATCTTGGAGGTGGAAAGAGAGACGTCTCAGACATGGCAATAGCGACGGGAAGAGAGTGAAAGACGTCACAATTGCCACCTTTGTGTAGGTATTTA